>APFE030214886.1:0-151972 GCA_000404065.3 Pinus taeda
AGGTTGGGATCACAACCAGTAAGAATAAGATCATCAACATAAAGAACAAGGATGATAAGAGAGTTGCCCACTTTCTTGGTGTAGACAGTATTGTCAGAATAACACCTAGAAAAGCCAGATTCTAAAAGAAAGCTATCCATTTTGGCATACCAAGCCCGAGGAGCTTGCTTGAGACCATAAAGAGATTTCTTAAGTCGACATACAAGGCTGGAGTCTGTTTGGATGAAGCCAATGGGTTGTTCCATATAGATTTCTTCATGCAAGTCCCCATGCAAGAAGGCAGATTTAACATCCATCTGATGGACTTCCCATTTTAAAGAGGCAGCAAGGGAAAGAACAAGGCGGATAGAGTTCATTTTGGCAACAGGGGAGAAGGTTTCAGTGTAGTCAATGCCTTCAACCTGTGAAAAGCCCTTAGCAACAAGACGAGCTTTATGTTTATCAACTTTCCCATCTGGTCCATACTTGGTTCTGTAAACCCATTTACATCTAACAAGTTTGCGTCCCTTTGGTAGAGGAACAAGATCCCATGTATCATTTTCCAACAATGAATGATATTCTTCATTCATAGCTGCTTCCCAATGGGGATGGCCTGAAGCTTCTGCAAAAGTGTCAGGATCATGATTTACTGGAGCTTGAGCCAGTAAAGAAGAGGCTCTTTCAAACTGAGAACGTGTACGTCGCTGATCTGTAGGATCACCGGCAAGATCACCTGCTGCATCCCGAGTAGCACGGACCCATCTTGGAAGTTGAGGATCCTTAGAAGGTGGGGGAGGATTGTCATCCTCACTTTCATCATCTGAAGAAGAAATGTTTTCAAAAGTAGAAGAGATAGGAAGAGGTGGCACATCCGCCGGACTAGGCTCGAAGGCCGATTTATTTTCATCAAATTTTACATCTCTTCTAATGATAACATTTTTGGACTTAAATGGAATAAGTCTATAACCTTTTACATCTTCAGAATATCCAACAAAAGTACATTTCTCACTCTTAGGTTCTAAAGCTTTATGCTTTTCATCTGGAATATGGGCCCATGCTTCACTTCCAAAAATACGAAAGTGACTTACATCTGGTTTAATGGAACTCCAAGCTTCTTCTGGAGTGATATTCTTTAGAACCTTAGTAGGAGTGCGATTTATTATATAATTTGCACAATTAATTGCTTCGGCCCAAAAACGAAGACTGAGTCCTTTAGATTGCAGCATACAATTAGCCATTTCCTTTAAGGTGCGATTTTTCCTTTCAGTTACACCATTTTGTTGTGAAGTGTATGGAACAGTATGTCGCATTTGAATTCCATTTTCGGTGCAAAAGTTGATGAATATGTTTTTAACATATTCTCCACCATTATCAGTTCTTAGCTTAAGAATTTGATGTCCAGATTGCTTTTCAACAAAGGCTTTGAAGGCCAAAAAATGTGTTAAATACTTCGCTCTTGAGTTTTAAGAAGTATACCGAAGTGCGTCTGGAGAAATCATCAATGAAAGTTAAGAAATATTTGCAGCCAGAGAATGAAGCAATAGGAAGTGGACCACACAAATCACTGTGCACAAGCTGTAAAGGGGCTGAGGCGTGCCAAGAGGCGCGTTTTTCAAAACTGTCGCGATGATGCTTTCCGAGTACACATCCGGAACAAACACCATCTCTGCAAGATACCATAGGAAGACCTGTCACCATATTTTCTTTACATAGATGTTGAAGGGAGCGATAGTTTAAGTGACCAAATCGCTCATGCCAAAGTTTGCTCACTTCATCATTATGAGCAACAAATACTGAGGGAAGATTTGATGACCCAAAGTTGTGAAACTTATACAACCGTGTGGAATCATCAGCAATACCAGTAGCTAGAATCTGTTTAGGATCTCTTAGATCCTTGATTACAACATCATGAGGTGAAAATTCAACAATTTTACCTTCACCTGAATGAGTTATCTGATATACAGATAGAAGGTTATTGGATAAGCTTGGAACACATAATACATCATTAAACTAACCATTGTATAGATGAACAGTTCCAGTCCCTACAACATTAAGAGATCTATCATCACCAACATATAAATTTTTGGTGTTACAATCATTTAAGGAAGAAAACATGGCTTTGTTTTTGGCCATGTGATAAGATGCTCCAAAATCAATGAGCCACTCATGAGAATGAGAAGAAGAAGAAGATACATTTAATGCATAACCAGACTGAGATGATTAACAACGACATGCAGAAAGTGCCATTCCTGAAGATGAAGTTGAAGTTGAAGTAGAAGAATGCTCCACATGGATGTTATGTTTCTTCATTGCGGCTTCCAAGGCTTCCATCTTCTTAAAGCACTTAGATTCTAAGTGGCCATCTCGATTGCAAAAGTTACAATGTCTATCAGTCTTCTTCCATTTGTTTTTATTGGTCTTATCATTTTGCTGAAATGATCTTTCATTTTGAGACTGAGTTTGCTTAGGACCCTTGTTTGGTTTAGGACCATTCTTTTTAGGATATGATTTCTTAGGATTCTTTAAATTTGGTTGCTGCTGGGCGGCTAACGCTTTCTTGGAAGAGTTTCCAAGATTAAGAAGACCAAGGTGTAAGAGTTTTTCTTGTTCTCTTATTAAAGAATCACAAAAAGAGTCAAAGGAAGGGGCCTTGTAGTCTTTTCCTTGACAAATGAAAGCTTCCCTTGTAGAATGGAAGGTGGAAACAAATACAGAGTAGGCTGGTCCCAACTTAGTAAGGATGGAATAAATAATGTTACTATCTTCTTTCTTAACCTTAACACCTTCCAAGAGATATCTAAGGGTCTTGAATTTGGACAAGAAATCTTCAATGCAAGAAAAATTATTAGGATCCAACGTAAGCAACTCATTTTCAAGTTGATGGGCTCTAATTTCATTTTTAATCCCAAAAACTTTAGTGATTTGTTCCAATGCTTCATGAGGAGTATCAAGTTCTGCAATATGGAATCTAAGATCAGGAGAAATAGACATCCCTATCAAACCACGTGCTTGATCTTGTCTATTTTCCAATTTTGCAACCTTGTCTTCATCTTTTGGTTTCTTCTCTTGGCCCGTGGCTATTCTGTAGAAACATTTAGTTCTAAGTAAATCTTCCATGTAGGATACCCATTGGAAGTAGTTAGTGCTGTCAAGAATGACTTGGCATTGACTTTCCATTTAAAAAAAACAGAAGCTGAAGATGCTAAAAGTAAGTGTTCCAATGGATAGATCTCGAAAAATTAGGCTGTTTTAAAAAAAAATGGCTCTGAAAAAGGCTTCCGGATGAAGAAGTTATGGCTTTTTGAAAATAAATTGTTGAAGTTGCCGGCAAAGTGCGCGAATGTGCGGGAATGAAAAAAAACGCCCCCACAAAATGGAGATTTGAACCCAAGACCTCTACTCTCTTAAAATAGCTTTGAACCAATTGAGCTATACAAAAAAAATTTGAGAGAGAGAGAGAGAGAGAGAGAGAGGGAGGGGGGGGCCTTGGGTTGCGTGCTTGCCTTGAGAAAGCTCTTTTTTCCTACAAAACAAAAATACAAAACCCAACACGAATATTAAAAAAAAATTGAACCTTGCGGCTCAAGGTTAGCTTTAGCCGAAAAAACTAAATATTTTTCTCAATGTTTCTGATTTTCCGAGATCACACTAAGGTGCAGGGAAAGAGCATACGCATGAGAAAAAATCCTTCCTTTCTGTTTCTGATTTGCCCAGATCGCACAGAGTCGCAGGGCAAAGAGCATACGCAGAAATGAAAGGTATAGATTCGGTTAAAAAAAAGCTAAATAAACCGAAACCGAAATAAGCAGAGAGAAAATAACAGTAAACTGCAGATAAAGACTGTATACCTCCAGATCTTAAAAATGACGCAGATAGGGACCGGAAACCTTTTCGCGTGAAACGAAAGGGGTTCCTCACTGGAACAGATGCTCCGAACACAACAGAGCAGTCCTCTCGGCTTGAAAGCAGTCAGAAACAGTAGATCTAGGAAACGACAGCCGCATGCAGTTCTACCGGCTTCAGATTTGGATCACCAACGGACGCGGCCCTCAAATATCTCTGATACCATGTAGGAATTTACAGGGTAAGTTCCTCAGACAGAACACCAAAAGGACACTGCTCACAAATAGATCACAGATCAATACACCAGTATTTTGACGTGGTTAAAACCCTCAGAGAGGGAAACAGTCCACGGCCTGCGCCAACGTGGCTACTACAGGCAATTTATTAATAAAAGAATGAAAATTTACATAAGCTTCTCTCATGCACGGTTAACCTACAAATGACCCTCCATGCGCTTTAAATAGAATTCATGGACCAATCGGGTGTCAAGCCACGGATCAAGTGTCGGTAATACCGAGGAGAGAATGAACCGTCGGATCACTACATATCGTGACCGTCAGATTGTAAGTTACAAAATGTACAACGATAAAGAAACACACTTTACCTAACTCTATACCTAACTCTATACTAGACCAAGTTGAACTTAACTATTTCCTATGTGTCGGAATATCCTAACATTAAACAGGCCACAAATTCGCCCAGATTGGCCAGAATCCAGTGGCCGGATTTTGTCCAAATTGCTACCTCCTTAATCCTGCCCAGTCACCCAAGTCAACCCTGAACTTTGACTACTCCTAACTTTCGCACACAAACTCGGTTTGACGAACCATTCACACCACCGCGGTCATGACGACAAGATCTTCAACATGAACCTGGTTCGAGCACAATCCAAGCACTTTGATTTTTGACCCTTCCTGAGCCCTCTTGGACTTTTGCATGTGTCTGGAGCCACCTGGATCAATATCCCACAAAGGTACCCTTTTTTCCAGAGGGTTCCAACTTCCTCCTCTTTTCCTTGGGCACGTGAACGTATACTGGACAACCAAAGATCCTCAAATGACTGACCTCTTGTTTTACTCCTGTGAATGCTTCCTCGGGAGTCTTGTCTTCTAATATTCGGTAAGGGCTTCGGTTTTGAACATAAACAGTTGTGCTAGCAGCTTTTGCCCATAAGAACATTGGAAAATCCTAATCATGAATCATCACCTTTACTGCTTCCACAATCATTCTGTTCTTCTTTTCTGCTACTCCATTTTGTTGAGGACTGTAAGGAACAATCAACTCTCTCTTAATTCCTGCTTCCTTGCAAAAATCACTGAAGTCCCTAGAAGTGTACTCCTCCATTATCTCATCTCAAGGCTTTGATTTTCCTTCCTGTCAAGTTCTCTACTTGTGCGTGGAATTCTTGGAGCTTCCTAAAGACTTCATCCTTGGTCTTCATAAAGTAGATCCAAGTCTTTCAAAAGTAATCATTAATGAACGTTACATAATATAAGTAGCCACTCAAGGAAGTTGTAGTCATCAATCTACATATATCTGAATGTACTAGATCCAAGATCCCGTTGCATCTACTACCACTGCCTAAAAAAGATCTTTTGGTATTTTTACCAAGTGCACAACCCTTGCAGATGCCATCATGCTCAATCTAAAATTTTGAAGACCTATAACTATTTTCTTGATGTTGGCAAAGCCTTGTAGTGTAAGTGAGCAAATTTTTAATGGCATAGCTCACATAAATTGATACTATCATGGACCAATGCTTGGGTTGGTCGTCCTATCAGTCTAGATAGTCCTCCTCCTCGAACATCAATCACTTTTGCAGATTCTATGCTTAAATTCTTAGGCCATATAAGAAATTATCCATCCGAGAATGCGACTTTATAGCCTCTACCTTCCAATGTTGAGATAGAGAACAGAGTTTTCTTCAAATCTGGTACAAGTAAAACTTCTTTCACGTGTAGAGATTTTCTAGATTCTAGTTGATACGTCGTTGATCCAACTCCCTTTACCGCATACTTGCCATTGTCTCCAAGTTGCACCTGTAATGTTGAATCTCTTTCTGTCAAATCTGTGAGAGCTTCTCGAAAACCAATCATGTGCCTAGAGGCACTAGTATTTACCAACCAGACATCACTGATATTTATAATAATGCCTGAAAGAGCACAAAAAAAAATCCTCCTTAGCTCCCTTTGGCCTTAGAATAGCTTCTCCCTGAACCTTGTCTTCCATTATGGATCTTGAGAAGCAGATAAAAATAGTCAAGTTGTTGAACACTTGCCTCTTAGGCTGACTTAGTGTTTTTTCTTTCAACAAGGCTTTGATACCATGCAGATTTTTCTACAAGAATGAACAATAGAAAGTAATTTTCTAATATAATAATTACTTCCTAATGATCTTTAACAATTTATCTCTCAAGCCGCTGATATCATTGAGCAATTATACACAGAAAATCTCAACAGTAATATAGGGAAAACAGTAGGAAAATAAAGAGACAGCCATGCACAATAGAGACAAAAAAAATTCCTTGGGAAACCCAACAACTCTTCTTTTAAGAGAAATTTGTTCTTCATCTAGGTTCACAATTACATAAATTGTCTAGGAATATGTGCCAAAACCAAACCCAAAATACCAAAAATACCAGTGAGTCATTGTTGGTCAAACCACCCAAGAACAGAAAAGTCAACGTTGGTCAATTGTCAAAATTTTGGCCTGTGACCAATCTGCAATCAAAGGCTTGCGGTCAACTCAACTTACGGTGGTTTGATTTGCCAAGTAAGAGATTCTCAATTTAATTGACTTATTCCATGAGACTATTGAGGATTCGTTTTTATTAATCCATTAAAGATGAATGACTTTAAACTATTTTATAAATAATAGTATCATAATAATAATAATAATAATAATACTAATAAGGATAAACTATTAATGCTTGACTTTATAATCATGATTGATTTTATTTTAGATTCCATATGTCGAGATCATCCTTGATCATTTAGACATGACTTTCTATTTTTGGAAAGTCACTTCCAAATTGATATGTGACTTACTATTTTTGGAAGGTCATATTAGAATTGTCATAAATGAAATTTTATGATAGGTGGTTCAAACAAAACTGAAAGATATGATTTCTTCTAGGAGAACTTCATCCTTGAGTTGCCAAATTTTAACACATTCTTGACATCATGGCTAAGCTTTTGGAGACCAAAGATAATAATCAAGCAGAGATTGAAGGCTTGATACTAGATGTAACAGAAATGTTAAGGAGGAGATATAGCAAGGCAGTCCTTGAAGGAGTCTTAAAACTTATCATGGAGCATTCCAATGGAAAAATCTGACAACCTTCATGGGAAATGATGAGCAAAGTTTCCTAATTCAACAAGCAAGGAATTGTGCTAATAATTGGGAGATCAGGGACATAAAAAGGTATGTAGATAAGATGGCAAACTAATTAGCCAACCAATCAATTACAACTAGGTCCCTCCATATTCATTCGTTGGACCCCCATTTTATCATAGGGGTTGCTACCCACCAAAACATGGGTAGCCCCTAGGAGGAAACTTTTCTACTCCTTGGATAGCCAACCAGCCAGCACCCCTATATGATTAGCACATTACCTGATGCCAGAATCCTTCACTTCTTGCTCCCATCGGATTTCTCTCTCCCATCTGATATTTCTTCTTGAAGGAAGGTGGGTCCTCCATAGGCAGGTACTTTAACCATTTTGCAATCATGTGCTTTCACTTAATGTTACAAGCATAGTTAATATGGATGAAGGGGAAAACTAAATGATTGACCATTCTTGATTGCATTCTTGTTCCCTCACTTCACCTGGGAGGTTATTCTTTGACTCTAGCCCAATGGGACCTCCTTTGAGGCCTTAGGGTTTGAGAAGGGTACTACTAGGAGACCCTGATTAAAGTAGCATGTCCATGAGATGCCATACTTTCCACTTTCCATCTTTCCCATTATTTCATCTCCATTCGTTGGTCTAGTGGTCATTGGTCATGGGGATTGGCACCCTTCCATCCTCAACCTTGAGTCTGGGCCCAAAATCTTTGCCCTGGGGATTGATGCAGCTATAAGAAAGGTAAAAGCATAAGAAAGCCACACTGAAAAGAAGAAGAAAAAAAAAAAAAAAAAAAAAAAATATATATATATATATATAGGAGTCTAAAACATTTGATTAGCCATCACCCTGTTCCTCAAGCACATGATGTTTAATTTATAGAATGAACCCTTGTATTGTCCCAACCTTGATGAGCGATACTTTGACTCATCTTCAAGGGATAATAAATGCATAATCTCAAAAACCCAAATCAAAGCAATTCATAGAGAAGTAAAAGGTGCACCAGAGGGGTGGAAAAAGCAAGTTGAGGAAAGGGGTAATTCATGCTCCATGATTACTCCTTCCTTATGTTAAAAAATCAGAGAGGCAGTAAAGATTTTCTTGTTCTTGATAATTACTTGTGATGTTCCTCATTATTGCGATTCTTTATACCTTCTTTTTTTAGTTCATCAAGCAATTACCAAAAGGAGCAGTACAAAAAACAATAGACACCAGATGTAGGCACAAGCCAAGGCAAAACCCCCCTCGAGGGGAAAACCCACTCAAGATAATTCTTCCTTTCAATAGTATTCTTGGGGACTCTTCACCCTAGACCAAGACCAAACCTTTCCTCCACCCAAGTCAGCCTCCTAGAATTTCGACCTCTCCCCAGCAACTTCGACTATGCAGCAACTTACGGCAACTTGCAACTTTCGACAACAATGAAACTTAGAAGACTTCGGTCTCCCAATCTAGGGCATGAAACAGAGAAGAGAAACACAAAAATTTTGATTTTCCTTGTCTCCTTAGACTTCCCCAAACTCGCACTCACTTCGGCTTCCCAGCAACAGACTTGCACCTTTTCCTAGCTACAAGAGAACTTCACACTTCTGCCCAGCAACAAGAGATTTTCGCACTTTTTCCCAGCTACAAAAGAATTTGAAATTGATGAGAGAATGATGCTCCAAATGAATTTAATGTGCTTCCTTTTATAGGCTTCTTGTGGGGTCGAATAGGGTCCTTAAGCCGACTTGATCTTCTCTTAGGCCGACATGGTGTGGAGATTACATAATTCATATTTGACTCAATACTTAACCTTTTTAAATGATTCAAAAACCCAAGAAGGGTCTCTTTATGTACAATAACTCTATAGACTCATAATAAATCCTAGAAGTCCTCAATGGAGACTTTGACCTAAAACATGGTGACCCAAGCATGAAACCCGTGCTTTAATAAGTCACAATAATAATAATAAGAATTATTTTCTTTATTCTTTTGACAAATACATTATTGAAGACCGAACATAGTTACATTTTCCAACACCTTACATCTATACACTATGGATGTTGGACCTCCATTAGCTAGTCCCTTGCCTATGGCACCTTTCCCTGAAGTCTTTCCCACTCCACTGCCACCATTCTCACACACACGTATGGATTGATGGGCTAACTTGGAACATGTCACCAACCCTTGGGTGTTGGAAACACCTAACAGGATTTTCCATCTAACAAATCCTTAACATAAGGAGGTATCATGTTTATGAGACTTGACCTAGCTAAACATTTGAAGGTGAGTTTTGTGTGAAGTATTCTCATGCCTGTGGCATTAGGTATCTATTATGATGCATTTATTGTTATTGTCCCTAATGATTGGTGATTTCACCTTATTTTGAGTAAAGTTTTCTCAGGTGGTGTTGTCACAATAGTAGAGGCCTTCAAAAACATGATTATGCTCTTTCTCAACAGCATTCCAGAGGTCATATTTGTAATGAACCATTTTCGATTTATAGGCAAAAATGTATTATACAATGTATGCATATGATAGCTACATATGCATACATTACATACCTTGCACTAATATACTTATTAAATAAATAAATAATAAAAGGTTTGATGATCCAGGTGGGATGTTGGTGGCCACCCATCTATCCCACTTGGACACCCACAACTGTCTCTTTCAATTTTTCAGTTTCCTTATTTATAGAACAATTTACTATTTTTAGCAGTTTTTTGGGTACTGAACTTCCGAAGTCATTTTGAAGCCCTAAACAACATTTTTTGGGAAAATTGGGAGCAACATGGGTCCATGGACCGATGTTGCTCTTCCAAAGTTGTAGTTCTTGGATAGATATTTCTAACAAGATATTGTGCGCGTCAAGCGGAGATCGTATGCCAAAGTTACGACCCCAAGAAGTTGATGTACCAATTTACCCAAACGAGGCCCATAGTTTGGCGTTTCATCTTCTAGGGTTAGGTTTTTGGATGTTTAGGGTTTTCCATTGTTTCTCAACAATAAATAGGCCTTCGAGCCTCACTGTAACACAGTTCAAAGGCATGTAGCCACCACATCTCTTCTCAGAGATAAGCTACCATCACCCTAGCTGATTTATTTCCATTTCTGTTTGTAAGCATATTTCAGTATTTTACATTAACGAAATGAAGTATTATTTCCACTGCATCTCTGTATTTATGGTTATCTCTATAACCTGTTGCATTCCTGTTTAAATCCGGATCAGTGGTATCAGAGCGGTCTGCTTTTTCTCTGTTTTTCTTTGCATGTCCCCGATGAGGTCAGGATATAAGGAGCTAGGGCTCAATTTGGTTGAACCTCTGCAAGATCAGCGTTGCAAATCCCGACAGCCTCCCATGACCGCTGAAAAGAGAGACGAGGGGGCAAGAGATCCTATCAAAATCTTGCTCGAAGAAGCCCTCGAGCGAGAAAGGAACGCGATGATCGACAGCTTTGCCCAGATCCTTCAGCAGCTACCCAAAGGCAATGCATCGGCTTCCAATAGCTACTCTGGAAACGCCACACCCTTTAAGGTACAAGTTAATTTTGAAATCCCCATATTCGAGGGTCAGATAGACGTAGATGTCGTATATAAATGGTTAAATCTGCTAGAAGGGTATTTTTCTGTCCATGATTTTTTCAGTCAGAAAAGATTATTTTCGCTCTTCTCAAAGCAGCCCCCCATGTCAAGGACTGGTGGGAAACCTACTGCGAGAAGAAGGATGAAAGTACAGACTCACTATTTTCAACCGCACCCACTTGGAATTCCTTCCGGGATGCCATCAAGGAGCATTACTACCCTGTCAAAAGCTATGAGAACAAATACATAAAGTGGACCACGCTGCGATAGGGAAGGGACCAAGATGTGCCAGAGTTCACAAACATTTTTCATACCCTTCGCACATAGTTGAGTATCAAGGACTCTGAGTTGCATTTGGTACTCAAGTACTACGGCTGCCTACACAAATACATCCAAGACGAGATGGAGTTCTTGAACATCTCCTCGCTCGGCACGGCGTATCGATATGCTGTCAAAATCGAGCAGAAGTTTAAACAGAAGAAGCAAGACTTTGGATCTGCGAATCCGAAGCAAGGGAAAGGCTTCCCCAAATCGCAAAACCAAGGACAAAGCTAAGACGGGGCAACCCAAGACAACCCGTCGAAGCCACAAGGAAAGAACAACACCACGAAGTCGAAGGACACAGGAAAGTGGTGTGAGTTCCATAAGAGCCCCACTCACAACACAAGTGAGTGTCAGACCAAGCAATCGTTGGTGGCCGAGTTGAAGGCTTCAGAATCAGATGCATGTTTCGACCCTGAGTCAAAACCCGACAAGGGGAATGGCAAAGGAAAGCAGATCATTGATGGAAAGCCCAGCGCCACTATTGCCACCTCCAAGATCTAGAAGAATGAGCCGAAAGATCCAGAGGAGGGGGGGCGACTTTTCCACTCACAAATGTGGGTGAAGGGTTCGCCGCTACAATTCATTGTTAACAGAGGGAGCCAAAAGAACCTCATTTCAGCAAAGGTCGTGAAGCAGTTGGGCCTACAAACTACACCACACCCACAGCCGTACAGTATCGGATGGCTTCACCAAGAACGAGATCTCCGAGTTCGCCAACAGTGCCGCCTTCCCTACAGCATCAAGCCCTTCACACACGTTTGTGTGATGTTGCACCTATGGGTGTTTGTGATGTATTATTAGGACAACCATACTTGTGGAGGCGACATGCTGTGTATGAGTCAAGGCATCGTGCTGTCATTATTTCTTTGTGTAATTCATTATACAGGATCCGGAGGTAGCCCCACCTACCGCCACCTCTTTGATCACTGCTAGGAAATGCAGCAAGCTCATCTCCCAGACTAGGAAATTCATTTTCTGTCTGATTCGCTCCCAAAGTAAGGGGGAGATCGTCGCCACATCCATGACCCCCGCAAAGGACTCCCCCACGCAGCAGCAAATGGATACGGTCATGAAAGAACACAGGGACATCTTCTCCTCACCCACAGGGGTACAATTGCACTATCAAGTCAAGCATTCATTCGATCTGACTCCCAGAGCACCTCTACCCAACGGGCCGATATATCACCACTCCATTCTGAAAAATGACAAGTACAAAAAGCGACATGGTCCTTACACCAGTACCAAGGTTGTGGGGAACAATGCTTTGGAGCACAACATTCCCCCATTCCTTCACTTGCACCGAGTGTTCAATGTGGATCGCCCTCTACCATGCTTCCCACCATTATTGGACACACCAGAGATTGCAGAATAGCTCACCAGGGACCAAGTTCAGCAGATGGAGGATGTCAACGCAATGGGGACCATTGCTTCCTAAGGGGGAGGAATGATCCAGGCGGGATGTTGGTGGCCACCCACCTATCCTACTTGGACCCCCACAGCTGTCTCTTTCAGTTTTTCAGTTTCCTTATTTGTAGCACATTTTAGTATTTTTAGCAGTTTTTCGGGTCATGAACTTCTGGAGCCATTTTGAGGCCCTAAACGACGTTTTTTGGGAAAATTGGGAGCCACATGGGTCCATGAACCGATGTTGCTCTTCCCAAAGTTGTAGTTCTTAGATAGATCTTTCTAATGAGATATTGTGCGTGTCAAACAGAGATCGTATGCCAAAGTTACAACCCTGGGAAGTTGATGTACCAACTTATCCAAAACGAGGCCCACAGTTTGGCATTTCATCTTCTAGGGTTAGGTTTTTCGCTGTTTAGGGTTTCCCATTGTTTCTCAACAATAAATAGGCCTTCGAGCCTCATTGTAACACAGTTCAGAGGCATATAGCCGCCACATCTCTTCTCAGAGATAAGCTACCATCGCCCTAGCTGGTTTATTTCCATTTCTATTTGTAAGCATATTTCAGTATTTTACATTAATGAAATGAAGTATTATTTCCACTGCATCTCTATATTTATGGTTATCTCTATAACTTGTTGCGTTCCTGTTTAAATCCAGATCATTTGAGTATCTAAAATAATTAAGGAAGGAGATATTACCTAAAATTTGACACTTAGAATATGCATAATAAATATTTCATAAGTATAAGATCAATTAATAAAATTAATACTCTCCACCATAATATTAAAGTTATAAGGTTAATAATTCTAAAATATATATAAATTATTTATTTTAAATATTATAATTAAGTTTATAAAGTTAATTTAGATAATAAACATTACAAACATATTAATATAAATGTACCTATAATTAAAAATTAAAAGTAAAAGACAAACATATTAATATCTATGGTTATTAAAAAAATCGTACCTCACCTTCCAGCAACACGTAACATTATGACTCTCTAAATCAAATCTGTTGAGAGCGGTGGAAGAAGGCAGCAACCGCCTGGGAAAGCTACTTATACCATTACGTAGAGAACTAGAAAGGGGAGGAAGGGAACAAAGGATTGAAATTTTGAACTAAAGATTGGAATTCGAAGTTGTTAAATTCGGCAACTAGGGCCAAACTTCACCTTGGACAGCTCATATGAGGCAGCTGATATTTTTATTGGATTCCCATTCTGACATGTACAAATGGAATTATGAATTTATTTTGGTTATGGACAAATTGTCAAGGTCCGCCAACCATCTAATTTGCACCCTCAAGCCCACAATGTTGCATATAAATACAAGGAGCCTCCTCTTCATTTTGTCACCTCACTCACTCAAATTCTTCTCTCTCATTCATTGATTGGGTACAAATTTCTAAGGCAGTTCTCCACACGTGCGAAGAAGGAAGGGTTTATGCCCCTGCATTGACCAACGTTGACCGAAGTTGCAGAAACGTTGTTTTGACCAGCATTGACTTGTTTTGACTGCATTTTTGTAAGGGAGATCTCTGTTTGGGTAGGCCACATTTTTGGGCACATAAATCGAGGCTGTTTGACCAGCATTGACTGCAAAAGGGTTTGCTATAGCGTTGACTTTTGTTGACCAAATTTGACTGGATATTTTCAGACTATTTTTGGGTTGATTTGACTAGCTGTTGGAGGCTGAGTTGATCGAGTATGACCGAGCTGTTTTGGAGGTCAAAATCTACCCTGTTGCCCAGCGTTGACTTTTTAGTTAGGGTTTTCTGTTACTGTTGTTTTACTGGTCATATTTCACTTTGATTGGGCTAGTGAATATTGTATATTGTACTCTCTCTCTATTGAACTTTTGATTAATAATAAGAAGAATTGACCAAGGGTTTCCCCACATTGGGGTTTTTCTCCAGCTGGTGCCATATCTTGTGTCCTCTTGTCTTGACTTGTCTTCTACTGTTATTGTTTCTATTCTATCTGCATTTTATTGTCATGTTGATGTGATTACTAATCTAGATATTGATATTGGGCTAATAAAATCAAAGTAAAATTGCTCTTAAGCATAGAACATACCATTGTTATCTAAAATTAACATGGTATCGGAGTTGAGGTGAAAATAAAGCCCAAGCAAGAGTGAAAAGAGCAATCACTTAGATCCTTTGATCAAGGACAAGATTCAATGGCCTCCACATCCTACTTCAAATCTAATGACAGGCTTCATGATAAGTCTGATTATCATGCATGCCAGATGTCTCTTGATTTGACTTTAGAAGAGCAAGATGTTATGGACTATGTGCAGGGAAAGATTTCGGAAGCTCCTTCTAATGCACCGGCTACTGCTAAGACAAAGTACAAGAATAGTGAAGTCAAAGCAAAGAAGATCATCAGGGATTCTATTCATAAGCATTTAGTTGCTTACATCTCCGATTTCAACACATCAAAGGAGATATATGACAGGTTGGTTGGCATGTTCAAATTTAGCAATGCAAACCAAGTTCTCTTTCTCAAAAACAAGTTGAAGGATACAAAAATATTCCTTTTTTTCATTTTTTTTAATATCTAAAGCATCTACAACATAAAATAAATACATTGACACATAAATATGATAAAATAACTAATATATAAGATGTGTAATATCATTTCTAGTGCTACATCACACCTAACAGTGAATCATGTCTTGAATAGTTAGTCCTGACTCTTGAGTCCCAACTCAGCCTCAAAATATCAACAAAAAATATAATAATGTATCTCATATCATGAGTCATAATGTCATATACAATGAAATGAACCAAATAACTAATACTGTTGATTTCCTCCGCCCCTCTTGCAAGAAAATGCAATAGCTTTCCCTCTAGATGTAGATGTCGATGGAGTTGGCAGTGGACTCTGTTGTGCTCTAGAAGCTGAAGAACTAGGAGCTACAGGAGGTAGACCACGTCCTCTACTGGTGACAGGGGTAGCCTAGGTAGGTTGTGTCACCTCCTCGTCTTGTTGCTCCTCCTCCTCATCAAAAAATCAGCAAAAAAAAAATTATTTCTTTTCCCAAAAAATCGCGCAATTATTTCAAGTTATCGGGATTTTTTGCGACAAACATAAAGAAAAAATAAATAAATAAATAATAATAATAATAATAAATAAAATAAAATAAAAATTAACGTAAAAATCGGGGGATAATATCGCCAAACTCAAAAAATCGTGATTTTCTAATATTATCGCAATTTTCGCAACACTGGTGAACACATTCAATCCTACTTCATGAGGATTACTAAGATCAAAAATGATCTTCTTTCAATTGGAGAAGCTATTGCTAATAGGGAGCTTACTCTCATTGCCCTTGGAGGACTCCCTCGTGAATGGCACGTGTTCAACACCACTATTCTTAACAATGACAGGATTCCAAGTTTTGAAGAATTGTTGACCAGATGTTCTCAAGAAGAAACAAGGATGATGGAACTAGATATGCCTTCAAATAGGAATGATCCTACTGCATTCTCCGCTCATGCTAAAAAGAAGAACAATGCAGGTTCAACGAAGCAATGTCAAGGAAGGTCAGGTTTCAAAAATGAAAGGAAGGGAAGATGCTTCATTTGCAACAAGTTTGGCCACTATGCTAGGGAGTGTCCTAATAGAAGGGATACACCTCATGATGATGACAACCAAAAGAACAACAATTTCAAGGGCAACAATAATCAAAAGAATGGCAGATTCAACAACCAAGGAAAAAGGAATGCTCCTGCTTCTCATCAAGGAAATCGTCACCCACCCAAGAGATTAAGAAACACTACGTATGATGAATCTAATGTTGTTGATAACAAGCAAAAAGAATTTTATCTTCTATTTTCCCTCTCTACTGCATCTCCTCTAGACACTTTGGGAAATTGGTTGATTGATGGTGGTGCCTCAAGCCACTTAACTGGGTATAAGCGAGCTCTTTCAAATCAGATTGAAAAATATACAAATTTGGAAATTATCCTTGGAGACAATGCCACCTATCCCGTGAAGGGAGTTGGGGATGTTACTCTTCAATTGAATCAAGGTAACACCATTCATCTACAAGAAGTACTATATGTACACGATCTAAAGTAGAACAGGTATCTATCTCGGCAATGGAGGACAAAGGATTCACGGTGGCATTCATCGATGGAAAGGTACGTGTGTGGAATAAAAATTTCAAAAATGCATTTACATTTGGACTCAGAGTTGATAGTCTCTATCAAGTTGGAGGAAGTCAATTGGGAGCTATGTCTTGTGACACATCACTTCAATCAAAATTATGGCAATGAAGGTTTGCTCATCTACATTACAAGGCTCTACCTGATGTGAAGAAGGTGACACATGCCCGAATTTAAAGTAGAACATGAAGGTGTTTGTCAGGGTTGTATCGGAGGAAAGCATACAAGGGGACCATTCCCCTCAAGTGATAGCAAGACTACCGACATATTGCAATTGGTTCATTCTGATCTATCTTGTATGATGCCCGCGAACTCATTGGGAGGATATTTATATTATGCTATCTTTATGGATGATTTCTCTCACAAGGCTTGGATATATTTCCTGAAGAAGAAGGACGAAGTATTCTCATGGTTCTGTTCTTTCAAAGCTTTGGTCGAAAATCAAACCGAGAAGAAGATCAAAATATTGAGGACCAATAATGGAACCGAATATGAATCAAATGAGTTCAATAACTATTGTGGAGAAGTCAGCGTTAAAAGGAAGACTACTACTGCATATACTCTCGAGCAAAATGGTGTCGCTAAAAGGAAGAATTGTTCTATCGTAGAAGCCACACGTGCCATGCTTCATGAACAAAGCCTTCCGAAGTTCTTATGGGCCAACGCTGCAAACATTGTCATGTATGTTCAAAATAGATGCCCTCACCAAGCGTTGGACTCCAAAACTCCTGAAGAAGTTTTCACCGGTAAGAAACCTGATGTTTCTCACTTTACAATTTTTGGTAGTCCCATATATTTTCATGTGCCAAAAGAAAAGAGAAGCAAATTGGATGCTTCTAGGAAGAAAGGAACATTTGTGGGCTACAGTGAAACTTATAAGGCATATAGAATCTATGTGCCTGGTCAAAGAGAAGTGGAGATAAGTCATGATGTCACCTTCGATGAGGACGCTACACTTGGGAAGATTAGTAACCTTCCTCTTCCAAGGAAGGACAAAGAAGCAGATTCAGGAAAGCAGGGAGAACTGCAGGATGAGCTAATGCCCGATGCTAAAGGACCAATGGATCCCATTGATCCACCCCCTCATGAGCCCTCCTCCTCAAAAAGGAGACCCTCATGGCTTAGGGAAACTATCGAAGATGTCGAGAGACATATTGGCCCTAGGGGTACATTTCGTGAAAGTAAGAAGTTGAATAGGTACCAAGGGTACTTAACTGCAATGAGCACCATTGTTCAATCTGAGCCTGGCACATTCGAAGAAGCTGTGAAGCACCAAGTTTGGAAGGATGTTATGAACGAAGAGTGTGAGTCAATTATAAACAATGATGTCTGGAATGTGCTGAAAAATTCAAGGCTAGATTTGTTGCTCGAGGCTTCTCTCAAAACGAAGGTGTGGACTACGATGAGATATTTGCACCTGTTGCCCGATATACCACCATCCGTTCGATTATAGCCCTTGTTGCCTCGCAAGGATGGAACCTACACCAGATGGAAGTCAAGACTGCCTTCTTACGTGATTCAATTAAGGAGGAAGTCTATGTAGAACAACGAGGGGTTCGAAGTTCAAGATCATCACACACATGTATGCAGATTGAAGAAAGCCCTCTATTGGTTGAAGCAAGCTCCCCAAGCTTGGTATGAGAGGATCAACAATTATCTGATGAAGTTGGGATTTACAAGACGTGAAGTTGATCTGAACCTTTATTTTAAGGTTGAGAATGATAGACCTCTCATCTTGGTACTTTATGTGGACAATCTCTTTCTGATGGGCGCAAACCCTCGTATTCTTCAATGTAAGAGGGAGTTGGCTTCTGAATTCGAGACGAAGGACCTAGGATTGATGCATTACTTCCTAGGGTTGGAGATCTGGCAAAAGCCGAGTGAGATTTTCCTTTCTCAAGCAAAATACATCGTGAAGCTACTTGAAAGATTTGTGATGGTGGACTGCAAGTCCGTGACTACTCCTATGGAACTTAACTTCAAGAAGTTATGCGGGAGTGTTGTTGGGCCCGATTTAGGAAATCCTTTTAACTATCGTCAACTCGTGGGGGCCCTGATGTTCTTGGTGAACACCCGTCCGGACATATGTTTTGCAATGAATACATTGAGTCAGTTTATGGTCAAGCCTCATCACATACATTGGATTGTTGCCAAGAATCTCTTGAGATATCTCCAGGGCACAATCACTTATGGATTGAGATACATTGTCGTGAATGTGAGATTCCATGGTTACTCTAATGCATACTGGGCTGGCAGTGTGGTGGATTGCAAAAGCACATTTGGATGTTGCTTCTCTCTAGGTTCTGCTTCGATATCATGGATGAGCAGGAAGTAGAAGTCGGTTGACTTGAGCACCGCTAAGGCCAAATACATTGTTACTAGTGTGGCCTCCTGTGAAGCTATTTGGTTGAGGAAGCTCTTTAGTGAGATGTTTGGACATGTGTTGGATACCAATGTGATCTATTGCGACAACCAAAGTGGGATTCGTCTTTCTGAGAATCTCGTGTTTCATGACCACTCCAAGCATATTGATATCAGGTACCACTTTATCCGGGATATGGTACAACAGGGAGCAATATGGCTCTGTCATATTGAGATTGATAATCAAGTCGTTGATATTCTTACGAAGCCCCTAGGGAAGGTCAAATTCTTAACCTTCAGTGAACGACTTGGAGTCGTCGAGAGGCCCTCCTATGAGAGTCTCGTATGAGATGGATGTTGAGCTATGGGAGCTTCGGGGGGCTTGGGGTACTTCTTGGAGCGATGAGCGACCACAGAGTGGTTCACCTTCCCCTAATGGTGTGCGATGTACAAGGTGAGTGGTTCACCTTCCCCTATGATACCCCATGTTGAGATATGCATAAAATGAGTGGTTCACCATCTCTAATGGCATATGACCAGGATGAGTGGTTCACCTTCTCTTGCTGGCACATCCTACCCATGCAGTTTGGGACTCATGGGAATCTGGCCAATGAGTAGGGAAATGAGGATAGGGACCATAGTATTATCGATGGACGCATCGTGTACTACCGTACTCCCTATGCTAGGATGTTTGATATTGATCTAGGATCAATGGAAACTGACCTCGAGTTAGTTAAGAGTGGTATGACACACTCTCTATTATTGGAGACTGACTTCGGGTCAGTGGAGAATGGTATGATACATTCTCGATCATTTTTTCTTTTTTCATGGTTCAACAAAGCAGAGACAGGGATGGTACTGATTGTCAGACAGTTTGGCAGGTGAAGTTCTCCCTGGTTGAGAGGGAGTGTTAAATTTGGCAACTAGGGCCAAACTACACCTTGGACAGCTCATTTTAGGCAATTGATGTTTTTATTGGATTCCTCTCTTTGAGAGATGTAGGATTGATCTAAAGATCATCCCATTCTAACATGTACAAATGGAATTATGAACTTATTTTGATTATGGACAAATTGTCAAGGTCAACCAGCCATCTAACTTGCACCCTCAAGCCCACAACATTGCATATAAATACAAGGAGCCTGCTCCTCATTTTGTCACCTCACTCACTCACATTCTTCTCTCTCCTTCGTTGATTGGGTACGGATTTCTGAGGCAACTCTCCACACATGTGAAGAAAGAAGGGTTTTTGTCCCTGCGTTGACCGAAGTTGCAGGAAGGTTGTTTTGACCAGCGTTGACCTATTTTGACTATGCTTTTGTAAGGGAGATCTCTGTTTGGGTAGGCCACATTTCTGGGCACAGAAATCGAGGTTGTTTGACCAACGTTGACTGCAAAAGGGTTTGCTATAGTATTGACTTTTGTTGACCATATTTGACTTTTTGAACTATTTTTGGGCTAATTTGACTAGTTGTTGGAGGCCAAGTTGACCGAGTTGTTTTGGAGGTCAAAATCTGCCATGTTGACCAACGTTGACTTTCTAGTTAGGGCTTTTTGTTACTGTTGTTTGATTGGTTAGATTTCACTTTGATTGGGCAAGTGAATATTGTATATTGTACTCTCTCTCTCTCTATTGAACTTTTGAAGAATAATAAGAAGAATTGATCAAGGGTTTACCCACATTGGGGTTTGTCCTTGGCTGGTGCCATATCTTGTGTCCTCTTGTCTTGGCTTGTCTTCTACTATTATCGTTTATGTTATATCTGCATTTTACTGCCATGTTGATGTGATTGCTAATCTAGATATTGATATTGGGCTAATAAGAAAATCGAAGTAAAATTGCTCTTAAGCATAGAACATACCATTGTTATCTAAAATTAATAGAAGTTGAACGATTGGAATTCGAAACTGAGATTTGAGCAATTATTCTTGAAGATTTTGGGCACGAGGGCCAAATTACTTCAAATTGGAAGTATTATGGAGCTGGGTACACAGAGTGTGTCCAGTTTGGTAGGGAGGTTTTGGTCATTTGGTAACTGGAGCAAATTGGAGCTACAATGTCGCGAGATCAACTTCAAACTCGAAAGCCAAGTATGTCTTTGTGTATTAAAATGATGAGTTCATGTTTAAAAAAAATTAGAATTGTCAGATTTAAGTTGTAGTGAGGACGTTACAGTTTTACACATTCCAAAGAGCATATATGGCCTTGTTGATGTGGCATTGCCCACTAAAAGCAAAGTGTTGGGCTAATTGATGATTCCACATGGTACTTGACACTCTGAGATACACCTAGATGCTGAAACATTGAGCCTAGAAGCTTGGTGTTGGAGATATTGACGATGTGCCCAGTACCTAGGATGCCCTCAGGCTGGCCTTGACATTGTTTGATGGGCATTGCTTGTTCCAAACCCCGAATGATGATGGTTATCCTTGAGATGATAGGGGTGGATTTGCATATCCCTTTTTAGCCCCAAAGCTTGACTAGAAGAGTGCCATGTCACCAGCTCTTGCCCTTTAGAGGGTGACGTTGGGCACCATGGTGATGACATCCTAGTTTGGAGGCATTTCCATGGACATGGAGCTACTCCTTGGAGTATGGAGCACTTATTAGCCCACTTGATACTTGCTTGTGGCATTTAGAGCTCATTTGGAGTATGACGTCATAGTGGAGGAGGCATTTTCTCCCACATGTGTGGACTTTTTGGAATCTTTTGTTATGTTTTTGAGCTATGAGATTGGCTTATGACCTCTCTATTGTGGAACACTCAAAATAAACGTGTAATTAGGATATTTTGCTTGTATTATTGTAGAAATGAGGGTAAAAAGTCTCATATAAACAAAGACTCGCCTCATTTCAACTTTTCATCATCACTCTTATCTATAAAAGAGTGAATTATTCCTTTTTTGCTACTTCAATCTTCTCTCTAAAGAGTGTAAATTATTCCTTTTCGCTACTTAGGCGAAATGTGATCTTTTAATGGCGCAAGTTTCTCTTGGAGAAGGATTTTTGTGTGGATATGTTTTCCCAGGATTGAAAGAAGTGTTCCTTGGAGAAATGTGTAAGTTTAATGCTTGATCTTCTATATTTTGCATATTGTATGTGTGAAATAGGATTTCAATTTTGTGCCATAACTAAATGTTAATTCTTTGGTGAAATCCCAGTCCATTATATTATGCAAAATTGTTTTCTTGAAACCTATAAAGAAACTTTGAGTGTGCATTCGTTATATTTAATTTTTCCCCGCACAGGGAAAATAGTTAGGGCTTTAAAAAGTGGATGACCTGGCCATCCCCCCTTACTCCATCAAAACATCTTCATGGAATTTTAGCCCTAGAAAACTCCATTAAACCCTTGTAGGATAAGGCACTAATCTTTGTTGTGTTGATCATCCACAATTTTTATTGAATTTAATCTTCTTTCTCCCATTTCTAGACGTCTAAGTCACTAGGGTTTTTAGGGCAAAATTATGCACAAAAGTGATTTTTTCTTGGATGTTTGTGGCTTATAAATTTGGAATTGCATCTATAAATTATATTAAAGCAAAATCTAGCATAGTGCATAGTTAAACCTCCTTATTTAGGGCTAACGTCATCCATCATTTGCTGTTTATGCATATATTTCAGCCATAAAAATCAATTTCCAACCCTAGCCCTAGTCTGTGTTGGAATACCTTTGTTCCTTTGTTGTTGATATCATTGGAAGGCCTTTTCCTTGACTACTATATGACATTGCGCACCTTATTATTGCATATCAATCAAACCCTAACTTATAGCAGCCTTATCTTTAGTATAGGTATAGAGTATTTTAACCCTAGTATAGAACATCTAGGCCATATAGGCCTTTCCAGTACTCTAGTCCATATTATAGACCTCTCATCCATCACCTTGAACCATAACATTAGAATATCCTTTACGTGATCTAGGGAAGCCTCCCTTGTGGTTCAATACCACTAAAGAGCAGGAGAAAGGTTCCTAAGGTGACAATGGCAACCCTTTCTCTTGTTCCCATAAGGTCTCGCCCCACCCAATGAAGCTTTGCATCAGGTGTGCTAGATTTTGCAGCAACAGGAGCATAACAATGTATTACAGGTCTAAAATCCATAAGAGGCATAACAACCATAGGCATATATATCACTAATGAGTAGAAATATGATACAAGTTCAAGGCATGGGAATCTTGGCAAGGTAATCCAAGCATAATACATGTGAAATAATATTACGAATAAAACAAAAATAGCTCAATTTACTGATAAAAATTGCACAAGCATGAACAAGTCTAATCCAGAATCCCTGAGAATGAGCAGAGAACAAATGCATACTCCAAAAATAGAAAACTTTACTGTTAATTTTACTTAAGCTGTAATTTTAAGATTTGACTAGAGCCGTAGTGAAGGCTTCATCCTTGCCCAAATGGGGCTGGTCCTACAGTACAGGTAGCCATGAATTATTTTAGAAACTATACGAGCCATAAAATAGAAGTAATTTTCCAAACCTATTCCCATGAATCTTGGCACTACTATAAGATCAAAGTGAAACCTAGGGAAAACTCTGGCATCACATTAAAAAATGGATCAATTCATGGGAACTGTAATTGGTAATCAAGACAAACATCAACCAGGTCTCAGTTCGATCATAAAGTGGGAGTTTTTTTTTTACCTCCCATCAAGTTTCAAATCCCCAAAGATATATTTTTCCTCACATGGACATGCGTTGGGAGCCAAGGGCAAGTTCTGAGCAACTATGGCATAATAGATACCCCCAACCTCAGTATCTCAGCCATAGGGATTCTTTTGAGTGTTCTAAACCAACTACATTCGATTATGATACTCCCAGCATTGGAAAAGCAGTTTTGTAGTAGTGATAATTGGAAGCTTAATGTCAATAAAAAGGTATCATCAAAGAATGAGACGTTGACACCCTGTGCAATATTCAATAGTTGCATACTGTCATTGTTCCTTATGAATTAGTTCCTTATCCTTGGACGGCATTTCTCAATCGTTATCTAAGTAGTAAGAATCAATTCCATAACATTTCTCAAAAAAAAGAAAAAAATCTCTTGCAAGTTTCTACATCTCCTCCTAAGTCTCGGTCAACCTTGTCCAAGGACGTCTATCTGAAGCTCTAAACATACATTCACCAGTAGATGTTGATTCATAAATGCAGTGTTGTTCATACCAAAGATTGTGTCTCTCTTCGTAGATTGTTAAAACATAAATTTCTACACCTTTTTATCCAGTATTAGTACCAAACTATTTCTAATAATTCCCACCATAATTTTGGGGTGCCATGCCTGGTCTCAAGGTGGATCGACGGATAGCAATAGACACGGAATGATTTCGGTGACAGTATAACACTCAACAACTTAGGTCTGCCCTTTCTTGGGGCCATACAAAGCAGGACTATATGGAGTTTTACCATTCAACTCTTTCAAGTGACTTTGTTAGATCCCTTCCGGCACGGAAAGCGAATTGGAAAGGAAGCCCAAATCACCAAGACCGCTATGAGTGAAATGGTAAATAGCTAGACTATGATAATCAAAACTAAAGAGATTGCCGGTGTCGACCTACCAAGACACGCTAAAAACGTGGGTGCCTGGTAAACATGGATTAAATCGTTCGAGCCTCGCCGGTTGAAAATTTATCCCGAAAAAAAGGATATATATCATGTTGCATCTAATACAGTCCCTGGGGTGGAGAATTTTCAAGTAGAGTTACTCGTATTGCATCATCGGGCATAGTCTGAATTAACTAGTGAATTGATGTGGATATAGGGCTCCGCCTCCACGACCTAGGGAATTAGGGTTATAGTCTCCAACAAAGAGGAACAAAAAACAGTTGTTTGATGAGAAAATGTAATATTGAGTTCTTACACCCTTCTTTGAGATTCTCCTGTCTGAACTGCTTCGGAATGTGATCAAGGCTGGCCTTGGCTCCAGGAATCTTCCCGCGCTTCTTCTTATTGCAGAATTTTGAAGGCATCAATCCCCTTCCGAAAACTTGAACAGACCCACCTCTCCATTGACTTGCGCAAGATGATAATGATGATGATAATTCAGATTTTCTGGTGACTAAGTTCTCACATGTAAATCCTCCTGAAACTCCAACGGAAGCCATGGCTGAGAGCTTCCGGTTTTCTCCTATCTTTCTGTGGATACCTATATATCTACTTCATATGTTGTTTCTCGAATAACATTCTAACATTCTAGAGTATGAATTAAATTTATAATTTTATCAAATTCGCCGACTTATATACACACTGAGTTTTAAAATATTGATATAATTGCTTGAACATGTGGCTTCAAATTGATCTTTTTTATCCGACTTATTTTGAGTGGAGAGTTGGCTACTAGCGTGTTTAATGGTGATGCACCAGGTGTTTCACTCGCTTCCCCTATCTAGTGAAGTTATTTTATGTAGGGTGTTTTTCTAAACCAATTTAATTAAAAAACTAAACTATTTGGAAATAACAAAAAAAAATATCAAATTCTTTCTGAAATTACATTGAAATTGAGGATGAACCATATTAGATGGTTTGAAACTTTAACTAACCATTCATGATGTGATTAATCCAAAAGAATTTATGAAAATAAAGAATATCAAGTTATTTATTGAATTTTTAACATTATTATTTATGGTAAAATGAAGAATACTAAAATTATTTTGTGTTGAAATTAGTATATAATATTAATCAATAAAGTTTTTTTTTTTATTTATTTAATTTTTAAATTGCTATATGTTTGAACCATTTTATTGTGAAAGAATAAAATTAATAAATTATGTTTCAATTTTGTGATTATAGTTGATACATAGATGGATGTCATTATTCACAATGTATGAATGGATGTAACTAAACTCGAAATAAGACCACTTGTCATCTCTTTATATCATAATACTAGTGAGTTGCCCCCTGCATAGCCATGTAAACCTTAACATTTTTGAATTTTGAGACACCTTGCAAAGCATGGCAATGGCTACCACATAACAAACTCATTACGTATCCAGAACAAGGGTGACAGCCTTATATTGTTTATGATGGACAATAAAACTTGTCTTATACATATTCTTTGGAGATATCGTCATTTACTAGATTCCACTATTAAAATCAAACTTACTGAATGCATTCTATTTAGTGATCTTCGTAAATAATATTTATTTATTTTATTTTATTTTTATCATGGTGAATCAATAACTCATTGGAGTAATTTAGGCAAGGCCAAGGGTCAAATCTTGCAACGACCACTATAACACCAAAAGTACATCCAAAAATTTGCAAGCTAGATATACAATTAACTTATGACTTAACAAGAGTCAAGACATCTCGACCTTACCTGAGTGGAATATCCCAAGGGTCGCTTGTTTTTCAAGCCTTATCACAACGGGCCAAACATGCCCTTGGAATTGAACCCGGGTGGGATGAGAGAACAAACCATGTTCCCAACCACTTGAGCTACTAACCCTGGACAAATAGCATTTCTTTATAAGGAATTGAATATCTAATTGGCATAAGAGCAACATTAAGAGGCTTGTAATTTATAACCATTATTGGCTTATGACTTTTTTGTTTAGAGTGCTTCTTCACATAGAATATTACATAGGTTGAAGGGCTTCTGCTTGGTTTAGTTAATTTTCTCTCAAGCAAATTAACAATCCCTTTTTTACAATAATTTGCTTCTTATGGAGGCATATGATTCATAGACTCGGTAGTCCCTAAATATCCTTCTCTATATGGCAAATCAACAAAATACTTTTCTCTATACCAAAATGCTTTTAGTATTCCCGAGGTATAATGCCTTCTTATTTTTTCTTGAATTGGACGAAGCACATCTTTGTTGTGAAGCTCTGCATTCCTCACGATCCTCTTAATCCTTACTAAACTTTCTACAAACAAGGGAGGCATTTGTAGTCCTAATTCATCAAGTCTCACCTTCTCTTAACAATCTTTTTTTAGCAAAAAAATCCACTAACTCGTCATCAATAGTGAGTCTGAGAAAGTTCTTATTTATAATGAAATGTAGACACATATTAACAAAGTCTTGCCTTAAAAGTATATCACATCCAACAGCATATGAAAGCTATGTACATTTTACAGTCTTATTTTTCATTTTAATCGGAACATCAATTGCTTTGTGGGTGAGTGGTACTATTACATAATTGATAGCCCCAAACTTTGTCTCATAAGGCTCCCACATATATTTATGAAGTGCTTTGAATTTTACACAGTAATCATCGAACCATTATCTATTTGAACATCTAACTGATATTCTTTGTACCTTGGGAAGTAGACCGAAATAGCTCAAAATTTGACATAAATACATATATATATTTATCAATGCTTAAATGATGAATGTTACATAGAAGGGACCCTAGCTTATATACCACCTTAAGTGCCTCTTGGTGAAAGGGCATGATCATCTGATCGTGACCTTTTGCCTAATTAATCTGTAATTACAAAATTATTAATTTTTTTACATAACATTGCCTTCCTCTCGAAAAGATGTCTTGCCCTCAAGGCATACGTAACGACGGGTGTTGATGAAACGCTTTTGTCTCCCATGAAACTTCTTCTTTTGGTAGATCTTTCCACTTAATCAGGTATTCTTTAATTACTCATGATCACAACTTCTTTTCCCTAGTGGAGATCATACCTTCTCGTTCTAAATGATCCTCCCTTCGTCATCTAAAGTCAGAAGTGTTGTCTATGTTGATTGGTGTTTGCCAAGTGCCTTTTTAAGGAAAGATACATGGAAAACGTTGTGAACGTGACTTTTATCAGGAAGGCTTAAGTTTTATGCTACTTGGCTAGTCTTTTTGTTAATCTGGTATGGTCCATAGAATTTTGGTGCCAATTTTTTTTCCCTTTTGTTTTAAGGATAACTACTTGCAAGGTTGAAGTTTAACAAATACCCATTCTCCAGCGTCAAATTCTCTTTCTATTATGTTTTGATCAACTTGTTTCTTCATACAATTTCTTGCAATTTTTAGATTTTACTTTGGTACTTGGAATACTCTTTGTGTTTCTTCTAATTGATCTTTAACTGTTAGAAGTTTTGTCTCGATAATGGCAAGGTCCTTCCATTTAGGAGGTTTGTAACCGTACACAGCTTGAAATGGAGTCATTTTCGCTGAAGTGTGGTAAGTGGAGTTGTGCCACCATTCAGCGAGATGTAACCATTGAGCCCACTTATTTTATTCGTTTGTTGCATAGTAATGTAGGTAGGATTCTAAACATTTATTGACAACTTTTGTTTGCCCATTTATTTGAGGATGGTATGTTGAACTCATGTTGAGGTAGGTTCCTATATGTTTGAAAATTTCTTTCCAGAAATTACTTTTGAATTTGGCGTCTCTATCACTAACAATGACCTTGGGAAACTCATGTAATTTGTAGAGATTCTTGCGAAATATCTCAGCAATTTGTTTTGTTGAGTCTAATTTCCTTATTCCAACAAAGTGTGCATACTTAGTGAGTCTGTCAACTACTACAATAATAAGGGATACAACTACAATAGTAATGGGGTAATCACTAGTATTATAGGGACCCAACATGCAACCAGCTCACAAAAAGATAGAAAAGATAGATCAACGCCTTAGAATTCAGCCTCTTCGAGGGGGCAACCTCCTTTACATTACATAAATGAACAATTCTTGGATGATTCAAATGACAAAACCTCCTTCAATAAAGTCCATTGATATTTCCTCCCATATCTAATTTGTAATATTTGGGTCATAATGTTCTCATTTTTATGTCTTTAGCATTTATTGCATTCTGCTACATATTTTTGAATATCATTATTCATTCCCTTCCAAAAAAATGATTGCCATGCATTATAGTAGGTTTTAAAGAAACCTACATGTCAGGCTGACAATGAAATGTGGGACTCTTTGAGAACTTAGGCTTTAAATTTAGAATTTGGACTTAGGCAAATTCTCCCCTTGTACACAGAATATTGTTTTTCTATTCAAATTTTGAATACCGAGGAAGATTATTGATTATAGCACTTGTTTCTAAATATTTTGCATACTCACTTCAAATCTCATTAAGCCATTCTGGAACAAAAACTGAAATTACAAGTAATGATGATTCTTCGTCTTTCCTCAACAAAGCATCTGCTACTGCATTGTCTTTCATTTTCTTATGTAATATATCCATGTCGAAGGTGACAATTTTCTCAATCCACTTTTGTTGTTTTGTGGATAGATTTTTCTGTTGGAGGAGGTGTTGAAGACTATTACGGTATGTTGGTATTAAGAACTTACTTCCCATGAGATATTGCCTCCACTTAGCTAATGCATGCATAATGGCGAGCATTTCCTTATTGTATGTAGACTTGAGACGTTCTCGCTTGTTGATCTTCCTGCTTTCAAACGTTATTGGATGGCCATCCTACATCAATACTCCTCTTATGCCAAAACCTGAAGCATCACATTCAATTACAAAAGGCTTTGAAAAAATATGGAGTTGCTAATACAGGTGCTTTGGACATGATTTCCTTTAACTCTTCAAAACATTTTGTTGCCTTATTGTCCCATTGAAAGGAGTTCTTTTTCAACAGATTTGTTAGGGGTACAGATACATGAGCATAATTTCAAATAAACCTTTGATATTATCCAATTAACCCTAAGAATCCTCTTAGTTTGGATATGTTAATTGGTCTAGGCCATTCTTTTATCATTTTGATCTCATTAGGATCTACTTTTACTCCTTCCTTGGATATTATGTGTTTGAGGTACTCTACCTCGTCTTTTCTAAAGGTGCACTTGGACATCTTTGCATAGAACTGATGTTCTTCTAATATAGTGAGAACTTGCTCCAGATGTTGTAGATGCTCCTTCCATGTTTTACAATAGATTAGAATATCATCAAAGAACGCTAACATAAGCTTCCTTAGATATGGACAAAATACCCCATTCATGGTGGCTTGGAAGGTTGCTAGAGCAGTAGTTAATCCAAAGGGCATTACCTTAAATTCATAATGACCCTCATGTTTTTTAAAAGCAATCGTCGTTGTGTCCTCTAGCCTTATTCAGACTTGGCAGTATCTCGATCTCAAGTCTAATTTGGAAAAGTATTAGGCTCCATGAAGTTCATATAGAATTTCATCTATAAAGGGGATCAAAAACTTATTCTTAATTGATACCTTGTTCAGTCCTCAATAATCTATACATAGTCTAAAGGACCCATCCTTCTTTCATACTAAAACCACTGGAGCAGCGTATGGGCTTCTACTTTTTGCAATGATTCCACACTTTAAAATATCTTGGACTAATCTTTCGATTTCAGTTTTTTGGTGGTGTGGATACCTATACGACTTGATGTTGATAGGTTTGACCCTGATTTGACTTTGAATATGTGATTGATTTCTCTTTCAGGCAGCATCTTCATATGAAGATCATGGAACACCTTCTGTGTTTTTGAATCAGTTTTTGAAATTCAGGTGGTAGTTCTTGAACTTCAAGTGTCTCTTCGCTAACCAATCTTGAAGCCAACATCTCCATCTCATGACACTACACTACATATTTTGGTGCTCCCTTCCAAATCAACTTCAACATCTAGTATGATGATACAATTTTATTATGAGAGGGTTGGAACCCAAATAACTTGTACTTATGCCCCTCCCATCTAAACTTTATAAATTGTTTTTGATGATTGGTAAAGTAAGTTCCTAGCATTTGTAGCCATTCGATATCTAGGACCACATCCACTCCTCCTAATGGTACATTATAGAATGAAGATTGTAGATTGTAGTCTTGAATATGCAATTTGAATTTATGACATTTCCCTACTTTTCCAATTTTTTTCTGTTAGCTACCATCACTTTCATATTGGGCATGGGATATATGCAAATGTTGAGCCTTTTCACTATTTTTGAGTGCAAAAAGTTGTGGGTGTTGCCAGTATCTATTAGAACCATTACATTGCTCTTTTTGATATGTCCTTTTAACTTTAATGTTTGGGGCTGAGATATACCTATCATGGTCAATAATGACACTTGCTAAATATTCTCGTTGTCTAATTCTAGCGAAAATTTCGAAGAATCTTCCACTTCTTCTACGTCTTATTCTTCACTATTTAAATCATTGGTTGCTTCACATGTATACAGGTTCTTTATCTCTTTTCCCTTAACACATTTATGTTTAGAATCCCATTTTTCGTCACAATGTTTGCACTTACCTTCTTTCATTCTTTGCAGTTCCAAAATATGTTTTCCTCCTTCACGTAATTGTGGTGGAACATATTTGTATTATTTGCGTTAACAGTTTGGGGAAATGTTCATCTCGAATATACTCTTTCAACTTTTGGCCATTATATCCTTTCAAGCTTCTTTTCTACAGCTTTTGCTTTATGTCTTGCTTCTTCTATAGAAGTGATGTCACAAAGCTTAAGCTCAACCTGGAGATGTGGTTTAAGTCACGTGATGTACAAATGAATAAGACGAGTCTCTAATAACCCAGGTACTTGTGTAACTAGAGTTTCCCATTCTCTAATGTATTCGTCCACATCTCTATTGTGTTGCAACCTGGTGAATTCTAAGAAGAACTCTTCTTCTTTGACACCTTACAACCTCTTAAAGAATGCATTTTTGAATTTCTTCCAACTGATAGCATGCATCGTTTTCTTCCACCACATATACCAATTATATGCTCTGCCTTCCATTTGGATGGATGCATGCTTGATTTTTCATCGTCACTGTCAATATTGTAAATCTTGAAATGTTCTTCTGCTTTATTGAACCATGCAACATTATATTTCTCGTTACTGTCAAATTTGGAGAGCTCAAGTTTTGCTCTTCATTGATATGTAGCAACTGGTGCGGTGAAGAAGGGGTATAGATTCAAGATCTACATATTTCGGTATTGATTCTAGAGTTGCACATTTTGAAATTTCGTGTTACTATTTTGTTGATTAGGCATGGAAGATGCTTTTAGAGACTGAGGGGTTTGACGTGAGTCTGATGAGTTTGATGTATCCGAAGAATCTAGATGTTGAGTAACTTCATTATTATAGGGTAGTTGATAAAGTGTAATTTTCAACTTTTCACAGATACAGTTCAACATCACCATTGCTTGATTATGAGCTATTAATGTTGCATTATTATTTCGATCCAGCATATTTGAACAGATTGCATGATCCATTTTAAATTCATTATGATTATGCTCAACTTGATTCTCTATTCTCTTCGTTGTGTCCTAGAGTTCTTTGATTTCATTAGAATGTCTGGTAACCTTATTCTCAAGATCTATCATTATTTTATTAAAATTAGCGATCGTCATTGATGCTGGCATTGATTGGGTATGTGGTGGTGTATATTTATCCAGCTTAACCTTCTTCCTTAACTGGACCTTCATTTTTATTTTTTAAATTAAATAATTGTAACTTTATAGTATAATTATAATTATTAGTTATATAACAATTATAACTATTATAATTATAATTATTATAATAATTTATGTTATTTTATATATTGATTATATAATGTCGACCATGATAATCAACCGAGCTAATTTTATATATTAATCAAGCAATGGGTGTGACTTGAAAGGTGTGATGGTTGACCATGATACAAAATTGTGACAGCTTGGACGACGAACTAAGTGGAAGGTGTTGGGCAACGTGTAGAGGAATACGATCTGGAAACAGGTGCCAGAGTAGGACGTTAACAGAGAACATGTTGACTAGGCAACAGTGAGACAAAATTCTGAGAAGTGGCGACTAAAGAGAAGACGTAGTCTATAATGATCAGGCAGTCGAACAGGGTGTTACACTAGGGGAAACACCATGGTGTAGAACAAGCTAATGGTTGACAATGCAAGAGAACATAGGCAGGAAGAATGAGACAGACATAATGAATGTTTGGACAGTGGTTACGATTAGTGGATGATGGAGCTCAATTGAACACAAACATAGTGAATGAGCACAGGCACAATCAACGGTGGTGGACAGGACGAACTGGGATCAATACAGATCAATGAACTGCACACACCGAGGAGTGAACAAGCTCTAATACAAGGGCCCCTGGTTTATATAACACCTCGGGTGCATCTTGGTGAAAGGGCATGATCTTACGATCGTGCCCTTTTGCCTAATTAATTTATAATTACAAATTTATTATTATTATTACATAACATGAACTTCAATGAAATACGTATAAGCAATCTATCTTGGATTCCTTGCATTATTAACATTTGAACAATCCCCGGCTGCGGGTGTTTATTAGGCTATTGAATGCAGGGGCGGCCTCATTACTGGGCAAGTGGCCGCCCATATCTGCCAGATGGCCCGAAGCCTCGAGAATCCGTCACCTCGGTCCGGCCAGCAGTTATGAAACCATTAATGCTACCGGGAGAACAGCTGTTTGCAGGGGTATAATTGTCGTCCGCCTCGGCTCGCAGGTGAAAGGTGAGTAGTTGGAAGGTGCTGGAATGGTTAGTGTCTGCTGCGTGCTCTGTGATGCTTCGACTGTGTGTTGCGCGCTCTGTTCTTGGATGAGTGCACAATGGGTGCGTGCGCCAAGATTCAGACCTCGGCCCTCTGCACAGAAGGCCCTGGTCTTTACCTTGGGACGCCAGGGTATTCTTGTCTATCTGCTCCGGTTCGGTGCTCTGAGCATTACTTTGCTCCAGCTTCGTGAGGTCCCTGAGTGCAATGTGCCTTACGGTGCTCTAAATGCCACGGGAGTTCAGTATATCTGCGCCCCTGTAAGAAATTCGCCCTTTCGGCGCTCTAGTGACACTCGGCCTCAGCGTGTTCGGCTCTCTGGGAGCAATTCATCCCTCGACGCACTGGAAAAGTCTCGGCTCCAGCTCCGGGTGGTAAGTCTTGTTCCTCGTACTCGTGTTCTATTACCGGTTTATCATCTTCTGTATAAGTTTCTGCACTGGTTTAAGGCCCTCAGTGGCGAAGAGAAAACGCGGCCTCTGGGCAGCATTGGGTATATTTTGGTTCCAGGATGTCGAGGGAGAGGCTACGCCTCATCAACAGGCGGGGAGGTTCAAGGGGCGGTGCAAGAGGTCAGGCTTCATCGCCACGATCCTCGGCATCTTTCGACTCCCCCTCGGAAGAAATTAGCTCCCCTGGAGCTCGACGAGGGTGCGGCAGAGGCAGAGGGCGGGGAAGGGCAGCGGCGTGTCTGTTTGTCTCTCACCCATCCACCCGCTTCCGGTTTCCATGTGCCCTGGACAATGCCATTTACTATGTTTCAGTTCGGATTGAAAAATGCGACCATGCAGACAGGCCAGAGGTCCCAGCAGAGCCACGGACACCCTCGCCTGTTCAGTGTCCGCGACTGCAGCCTGCGGAAGCATCGGGTGCGGTGGCGGGAACAAGAGCCGAAACAAGCGAGCCTGCAAAGGACGATGCACCATACGCAGACTCGAGTGCTTCCGATCCATATGCCTGTCCAGTGGTGGAGGAGCAACCATCCACCTCCGTGGATGCTTAAGCTTGTTGCTTGGTTGTTCTGGGTGTTTTGGAGATAGTTCGTTCAGTCTCAGGTTGTCGGCGAGGTAGTCACCGTGTGTAATGTGGGTCAGTCAGTGCTGGTTGTTGTGTCGCGTTACATAGTCTTTTGTGTGTCTCTTATGTCGGGTATTATGTATGTGGGTTCTGCAATGTTTGTAATTTCCTCCCTCGCATCGGCAGGGAATGGGCATATATCGCTTGGGTCCAGTTTTATTTGGGTTCTGACTTGGGGCCAGCGGACAGTCTCATAGTCCCTCAGTCTCTCAGGCTCGGTTTCAGTCTCAGTATGTCACACTGTTCAAATGTAGCCAGCTCCTCTTGGTGGATGTAACTCTTTTTGTACTCTTTTTTGTATAATACTAGAAGTAGCATGATTTACAAACAAACAAACAAAAAAAAAAACAAAAAACAAAAAACAAAACAAAACAAAAAACAAAACAAAACAAAAAAACAAAAAAAAAAAAAAAAAACATTTGAACAATATTATTAAAACGTCCACATTGCATACCTAATTGGGTTTCTTCTAGTAATATTTCCTATTGTTCTTATATAGTCTGCATATATTTGTCTTCTACTTTAAATTCTATTGGGCTAAAAAACACACTTCGCTCTATCTTTCCAAACAATTGCTCTAACTCATATTTTTCTTCTACTTTTTCAACCCTTAGCTAATGGATCTGTTTGATGCTTATTTTCAGTGTTTTAATTATTTTTTGAAGCAAATAATATTATGTAGGTAGATAAGACAAAAATTTAGCCCTCTCTTTATTCTCTAGATCCTATTGTTTTGATGATATTACTATGTTACTATCAATGCAAAGTTTTTGAAGTTGTTGTTTCAAAGCAACGTTTTGTTCGGCCTTAAATAAGGCTCATATTAACCCAAAAACTTCCTATTAGTCCCTAGATATGGAGTGATTACATTTATATTGTCGTATTGTTATATTGTTTTGTAGGCTAGAACCTTTCATGGTCCCATTTTATTATAATTATACCTGTTTTCTCTTATATATATACTAAGGAGACCTAGTCTTAGATCATAAAATATTGTCTTGTACATTGTATTCATTGTAAAGGGAGATTTCCACCTCGAATAGGATTGTGATTATTTGTTTAATATCATTTTTAAGGCGCATGGATCAAAACATTTGGTATCAGAGCTCATGATTCTGGGTTGCTTCAAACAGGTCATTATGGCATTTTTGCTTCTTCTTTTTTTTTTTTTGAGATTTCAAATGTGAAATTTAAAGAATATTGAGAAGACATGTTGCGAAATATCTAAATGTAATTTCAAATCTTGGTTCGCTATATTTTTGTAGATATGATCCGCAGACATTAGGGTTTTTGATTTGTTACGGATCAATTTGGGCACATCAACCCCAACTTCCAGATCTGTATTATTAGGGTCCATCAATCCCTAATTCAGTTGTTTTCATTCCCTAATGAGGTCAACCTACATCATGCTTGCCTCCTAAGAGTTTCCATTACACCATTCATCCAGAAAGTGTCCCTAAGGAGATTAACACAGGTAGCCTTCTATCAAGCTGCATTGCAATGCAAGAACTGCATTGATTGGGTGCACTACAGCGCACCTAGCCTTTGTTTCACCTGCACTGAGCAGGTTTCAACTAATTTTTTAAACGAATCCATTGGATTCCTCATCCAATGGATACGTTTGGAAGTTTCCAAGTTGGTTGAGCTCGCATTTGGATGAATGAACCTCAATCCATTATCCCTTCCTCCATGGAACCACCTCCCAAACTTGGAAAAGCATTCACGAGGGCCATTAATGGCTTAACCTCCTCCATTCAGCTATAAATTGATCAAGCATTCAAAGGCTGGTCTAGTTGGAATTTCTTGAGCTAAGGAGATGCTATTTGAATGAGATTAGTAAGAGTATTGTAATGATGTCGAATTGTTGCTTCATGAGGAGAGAAGGGATTGAAACTGGAAGGAAGACACTAAATCAAGCATGAACATTCATGGGTTGTAATCTTTCCTTTTATCAATAAAGAATTCAAAGCTTTTTCCATTCATGTTCTTATTTGATGTATATCATATTCTGGATTCTATGATATGTTTAATTAACAGATCTTTATTGTATGCTTTGATGGGTTTTTGTCTTAGCTTGTGTGCAGGTACTTTCCAAGTGAGTTAAGTATAGAAAGGAGCAGCGAAATCGGTCAAAGGAGAGAGGGAGCAAGCGAAAGTTACAGGTTGGTTTATTTTCCTCATTCTCTTATCTGTTGATTATAGGAAAAGCAACAAATTACTTTGTCTGTTGTTTCTAGACTAGCTACTAGGTCTAGAGGGTTAGGAGTTTGTAGAAACACTAAATTTGCCCAAAACATGATTGCTCCTAAAATTATTCCCAAATAAGTCAATTCAAAATTTTCGCTATAACTTTTTTTCTTGTGAGGTTCCAAACTATGAAATTTGGACCACATTGAGGAGAGATATTAGTGAACATCTGGTTCAAATTTCAAATCTTGGTTCTCTATCATCTTGAATATATGCTCTAAGGAATTTCGGGTACTTGAATGCTCCTGAAATTGGTTTCAAATAGGTCAGTTTGGAAATTTCACAATAACATTTTTTTTCTAGGGGGTTTTAGACAATGAAACTTGGACCATATGAAGGAGAAATCTCAAAGAACATCTTATTCATTTTTTATAATTTGGTTCACTATAACTTCATAGTTATACCTTGTGGAACTCATGGATTGTGAACAATCTTGAAATAACTTTTAAACAGGCCAACGTGGTATTTTTGCTATATATTTTTTTCTCAACTTTTTAGACTGTGAAATCTTTAGGAATTTTAGAAGACATATAGAAGTATCTCATTTAAAAATTTGTTGGAAATTGGGTAGCCCATAAGGTAGTTATGAGTAATGAAAACCCTTTAAAGTTAATTAGTTGGGAAAATTACCCAAGTGGTTAGGGTTTTGACCCAAAGTTGTGGGCTTGAGACCCAAGTTAATTAATTGTTTAATCTAATTTGTTGTTGAGTGGTAAAATAGGGGTTTCTTGATGCACATGGAAAACTCCCAAGATCACTCACACAAAAGTATAAATAAGAGGCCTAGACGCACAAGTGGAAAAGGACTTTCACTTGTGGAGAGAGGGAGGCTAAAGGACCTAGCTACAAATTTTCCTTAGATGAGATACAATAGCAAGATGAAAGGTAGATCTAAGTGTTGGAACATCAGATTTGCAAGAAGAAAGTCATATCTGAGTGTTTTCTTGTTAATGGATCAATAAGAGGATTGACTTGGGCTCGTATATTCTTATGTATTATTGTTGATTTCATTGTTGTGCGAAGTGTTTTTAGTTGTGTACCTTCAGTGTGTTTATGATCAATTCTAGACAAAGACCAAATATGGGGTATAAGGGAATTCCAACATGGTATCAAAGCTACTTTGAAGAGCGGGTGGATCAGAGTGTGCACAAGAAGAAACTTAAGAGGGCGTTATGACACTGTTAGACATGGAGTAAGAGGTTCAAAAGAGAAGGTGCTTTGGCATGGACGATATAACTTTGTGTGGGTTGCAGATTGATTGTGAGATAGTATCTTTGATGGGTTGTGGAGTTACTCATCTGCTAGGGGAGCCATGTGCACATGAGGTATTTGACCCAGGAGGATGAAGACTTATGCAAAGTTGAGTTACAATGGTATATAGTGGATTAAATCCAGTGTTTGATCACAACTCGGGACTGACTTTGAAAGGACACAAGATCAATAGCATAACTTTTTAGGAGGGAAAGAAAAGTGAGCCAATGAAGGTTGTGTAGACTCAAAGGGAGTATAGCTTCAAAGGGAGACTACAAAGGAATGCCATGTGCCCAATGGAAGTTTGAATCTTTAGGTTCAAGAGAGAGTGGAGTTTTTCATCCCATGCAAGACAATCAAGAACCATGTGAGAACACTCATGGTAGTGCAAGAAAAATCCATGCCGCATATAAGGAGAATCATGCACCATGCAAGATAAAGCTAGGTATAATACAAAATAAGTTGTGGCACATGCGAGGACAGTCATGGCCATGCAAGGGAAAGGCATGTCCCATGAAAGGGAAATCACATGCATGCAAGGAAAGTCATGGAGCTAGAGATTTCAAGGTGTGAAGGAAATACCTTCCTCACTAAGAGGGAGTGTCGGAAATGAGGTAGCTCAAAAGGTATTTCTGAGTGGTGAAAACCCACCAAAATTTAGTTGGTTGGCAGAAGTACCAATGTGGTTGGGGTTTTGACCCAAAGTTGCGGGTTTGAGATCCAAGTTAATTAATTGCTTAATCTAATTTCTTATTAAGTGGTAACATAAGTGTTTCTTGATGGACAAGGAAAACTCCCAAGATCACTCACATGAATATAAATAATAAGCCTAAACACACAATTGGAGAAGGACTTTCACTTGTTGAGAGAGGGAGGCTAACAGACCTAGCCGCAAATCTACCTTAGATGAGCTATAGTTGTAAGAAGAAAGTCAAATTTGAGTGTTGGAAGGTCAGATTTGCAAGAAGAAATTTAGATTTGGGTGTTTTCTTGTTAATGGATGAATAAGATGACTGGTTTGGGCTCATATATATTCTTGTGTACTATTTTTTATTTCACTGTTGTTATATTTCCGCAATGCAAAGTGCTTTTAGTTGGGTACCTTCAGTGTGTTTGTGATCAATTTTAGACATAGACCAGATCTGGGGTACAAGGGAACTTCAACAAAATTTCATAATGATATTTGAAGAATTGGACATGTGGCATGCTATAGAAGTTTTTCTCACGGGAAAAGGCCCAAATTAGCAAGTTTTGGGAAAGATACCATAACTTTCACTTGGCTCATCAAATTTTGTTCACACCTGTGGAATTACAGAAAAGACAAATCATAGTGTTTCAAGCCAAAATTTATCATCCATAAGAATTAGAATCTTAGAGATATATCAAGAGAAACTTCGTCCATTTAGATATTCTCCAAATTAAGGTGCGTAAATTACAAGTGACCTAACTATTGATTAGAAAATCCATCTTTTTTTGGTGACAAAAAGTTGTGATAAAGAGGAGTACTCTTATTAGTTTCTAGAATGCCTCCAAAGAAAGCTACTACACCAATTAAATCTACTGAAGGCTCATCCTTGACTCATGAAGAAAGTGAAGACTTACAAACTATGTTATCTCAATTAGAGAACAAAGTTAATGAAATAGATGGTAGCCTGTTGAAGGTGGGCTTTTGAGGTTCTTGATAAAATATTAAAAGAGAAAAGGAAAAGAAGATGAATGAAAATAGGGAAGAAATAGAAAATAATATGAATGAAAATAAGAAAGAAATGCAAAAACCCATTAGGGAAGAAATAAAATAATTGCAAAGCACTCTATTAAAAGATATCCCTAAAAGGGATGTGGAGATCCAAGGATATCATGAACATGGGGAGAAGAATGGTGTTGAGAATCAATCTCATATGGGGGGTATTCTATCACAATTGGACAACATAAATATTGAGTCATAGAACCATAATCGTGAATTTTCAATCCAAGATCCACATCACCAGGGCTTCAAGTTAGCACCAAGGAACTACTACATTTCGAAGATCAATATGAGGAAGTTTGATGGTAATGATCTTGTAACATGAATATTTCAGATCGATCAATACTTTGATATACACCAAGTGGCATCCTTACAAAGGGTAAATATTGCATCTATGTCTTTAGAACAAGACTAACATGTATGGTATCGATGGTGTTGTGAAAGGGAAAAGGATTCCATTATATCTTGGTCCATTTTTACAGAAGAATCGATAACACATTATGGATATATTAAGAGATGAATTCTTAAGTCAATTGGTAAATATTCGATAAAATGATCCAATTATAGAGCACACTCCACAATTCCAAAAGTTGTGTCTTCAAGTAAAGGATATTTCAAAAGATAATTCGTTAGACCTATTTATGGGAACTTTAAAGGAAAGTTGTTGGAAACACTGAGAAGGGGGGGGGGGGGTGTGAATCAATATTTTCTTTAATTGTTCTTTTTATCACCAAATATATATATATATATATATATAAATGGAACACATAAATGAATAGCTGAAATAAATGCTTTTATTAACACAAACAGTGCAATGAAATAAGTACAATATATAACTCGTTGCAATAGATTGCCAAGCACCAACTTGGACTTTTGTGAGGCTTCAACCTCCAGAGCACCAACTCTGTTCTTCCAAGGTAATAGTTCTACACTTAGGAGCACCAGCTCCCAAGGATTCCAGTACTTTCAGTTCTGAGGCTCCAACCCCGTGGGCTCCAACCCAAACCTGGTATAAACTGTTTTGTTGTAGTTCTCTGCTCTGTTGAGCCTCTCCTTCACTCATGTTCTCCTGCTTATGTTTCCTATGCTGCCTCTCACACAGATTATCCACAACAACAACACATCTCTCCTTATTTTTCTGTTTTTATGTATTCCTGATGCCTCTGACTGTTCACTTTTGCCTTCCACTGGCTCTTCAGCTTCTTCCACGCTTGCTTCAGCTTCCTCTGCGCTGACTTGTCCTTTGGCTTCCCTCAACGCTCACTTAAGCTCCCTCTATCTCTTCGTGCTCACTGGACACGTTTATTCATGAGAGAGGACCAAACACACAGAGCAAAATTGCTGCCTGTTCAAACTGTAACAGAGCCCCGTTTTTTCAATGATAATGGGCATACACAGAGATAGTTTTATTTAATGGACATGCCATGTCCCAATTGCAATCGCAATCGGCTTTAGTTCAGCCTCCTGAACTATCGGGAGAATTTCTGAAAGCATTTTAGCCTTCATACCACGCACAAGGCCAATATTCAAATACATAAGAAATATGAGAAAAAACCACGAGTGAAGTGCTAAGGGTGGACTTAAAAATTTATTGCACCCTCATCTATACCTACATCGAGTCCACAATATCGGTAGTTGCAGCATATCACGCCATTCCTTTATAACTTGTAATGGTCAATTCCGATATGGTGGACGCGATATACCATTTAAGTCAAGTGTAATGTTGCATTGGGTCTGCAACATTCATTCCAATCGGCGCTTGCCCTTGGTGGAGGTCCAATGCGATATTGCTAATCGCCATCGGCGATTGCAATGGGCCACTTAACACTTTATGACTTCCACTCCCAAAGTGTCGATGCGATATGCGTCGACAATCACAAATCGCAAAGGTTCAGGGCTCAACGTTAACGTAGACCACTCGCTTATAGCGATGCGATAATATGTGCGGACCTGATAAGACTCAACACTCCCGTGCATAAAATTTCAAGTCCACTTTCCCGAATTCACTAAGTGTTTAGCGTGATTTCTCTGTGTAAAAGGCATTCAACGATAAACAAGTAAATACACAGGGGTGATGCTCTATGGGTTCTACAGGCCCGATAGCGTTAACACTTTTGCCTCCGATAGTGTATTTGCATATATATATGGGTTTTGGCCTCCGATTGCATTATATATATACTATATATATATATATATATATATATATATATATACACATATATATATGGGTTTTGGCCTCCGATAGTGTTAATGCATGCATCTATGCTCTCCCGATAGCTCTGTTTTTCTCTTTTCTCCTCCGATAGCTCTTGATAGTGTAAATGCATCCATGTATGCTCTCCGATAACTCTATTTGCTTCCTCCATTGTTCCGATGGCTCTGTTTGCTCCTCTTGGCTCCTCAAATATTGCCATATTGACATTAATGACAATCTATGTCAACAATCTCCCCCTTTGACATCAATGGCAAAGGAATGCATTCAGACTCCCCTTGTCGAACTGCTCCCCCTGTCCTGCAAAATCTTTATGAATGAACTTGAGTAATGCTAAAGAGATAACCCCCATTTTTTGACAAAGATGTTCAAATGCTTCTCGAGGAAGAGGTTTTGTGAAGATATCAACTATCTGCTCCTTAGTATTGATATATTCCAAAATGATGTTTTGTTCAACTACTTGTTCATGGAGGACATGATACTTGATTGGTATGTGTTTGGTCTTTGAGTGCATCACTGGATTTTTGCTAAGACTGATAGCACTTGTGTCGTCACAATAAATGGTAATCGGTTGATATGTGCCTATGTTGACATCTTTTAGAGCTTCCTTCATCCATAGTATTTGAGTACAACAATCTGCTGCAGCTATATACTCAGCTTCAGTTGTGCATAATGATATGTATGACTTTTTTTTGCTGAGCCAGGATACTAAACAGTCTCCCAGGAATAATGCATTTCCACTAGTACTTTTTCGATCATCTACACTTTCGGCCCAATCAGCATCAATGTATGCAGTTACAGTCAGTGTTGAGCTCTTAGGGTACCAAAGACCGAAATCAGAAGTTCCTTTCAGATATCTGAGAATTCGTTTTATAGCTAACAAATGGGATTGTTATGGGCAGATTGAAACCTTCCCACCATTCCTACTGCCTGCATTATGTCGGGTCTTGTAGCAGTTAAGTACAGAAGGGCTCCATTTATTGGCCTGTAATGAGTTGCATCTACTGGAGGGGAGTCATCATCTTTGCTCAATTTGCAGTTTGTGGTCATAGGTGTGCTCATGGGTGCACAATATTCCATTCCATATCTTTTAAGCATGTCTTTTATATATTTGGCTTGAGATATAAACAAATCTTGCTTTGGTTTGAGATACTTGTAGTCCAAGGAAGTGGGATAACTCTCCTATCATTGACATTTCGAATTCTCTTGACATGTTTTGAGAAAATTCATGGCTCATTTCATCATTATTGCTAGCAAAAATCAGATCATCAACATAAACAAGTGTGACTAGTAGCTTACCTTCATCTGTCTTTATGTAGAGATTACTTCCTTCCACTCCCTTCTTGAAGCCTTGTTGTTGTAGATAGTGATCCAATCTTGCATACCAAGCTTTGGGAGCTTGTTTCAACCCATAATAAGCCTTTTTCAACTTATAGACTAAGTCTTTTCCTTTAGTTAGATCAAACCCTTCTGGTTGTTCCATGTAGACTTCTTCCTTGAGTTCTTCATTCATAGATGTTGATTTTAGATCCATTTGATAGATTTTTTGAATCCTTTTGAGCACACAAATGCCAAGAACATCCTGATAGCTTCCATACGAGATACTGGTGCAAATGTCTCTTCAAAGTCAATTCCTTCAATTTGTGAATAGCCTTTGCAAACAAGCCTTGCCTTGTTTCTGATAACTTGTCCATCTTCATTCATTTTATTTTTGAATACCCACTTGGTTCCTATTATGTTTTTGTCCTTTGGACGAGGTACCAGCTCCCATGTCTCGTTCTTCTCAATTTGGGACATTTCTTCTTCCATAGCTTTTACCCAATGAGGGTCCTTACTTGCTTGTGCAAATGTTTCTGGTTATATCATGTATAGAAGAGCAATAACGTTTCTCTTTGGTGTAATTATCATCCTTCTTCAGGTTTGCATCCCTTCATCTCTATCGCCAACAATCTGCTCATCTAGATGATATTTCTAGAGAACTTCATCTTTGAGCGGGTATGAGGTGGTTCTTTTTCCTCTTCTTCTTCTTCCTGATCTATTTCTTCTTCTTTAGGTTCTTCTTCTTCAATGAGAGGATCATCTTCATGTTCTTCAATTTCTTTTTTTTCTAAAGGTCTTCATCTATCTTTATATCAATGCTTTCCACTATTTTCTTTAGTCGAAATTGTAGCACTTGTAGACTTTGCTCCGTGTAGAGTATCCAAGGAATATCCCTTCATCAACCCGAGAATCAAACTTTCCTGGTGAGCCATCATTGACTTTTATGAAGCACTTGATTCCAAAGATCTTGAAGTACTTTACTGAAGGAGGTCTTCCTTTCCATAATTCATTAGGAGTTTTTTCACAATTTGGTCTTAATTGAGTTCAATTCAAGGTATAGACAGCTATCCCGACTGCTTCTCTCTAGAATTTTCGCTGCAAGTCTGCTGCGAATAACATTGTTCTTACCATTTCTTGAACTGTTCGGTTTCTTCTTTCAACTACCCCATTTTGCTGGGGTGTTCTGGCAGCGTAGAATTCTCTTTTAATTCCATGTTTATACATAACTCATTAAATTCTTTTGATGTGAATTCTCCCCCTCTACCTGTTCTGAGGCACTTAATTTTTGAGTCCTTTTCATTTTCTACAAGTAATTTTTGAGTCATTTTCATTTTCTACAAGTGCTTTTAGATTCTTAAAACACTCAAATGTTTCATATTTATATTTTATAAAATATATCCACATCATTCTAGTATAGTTTGCATGGATGATGTTTCAGATTTATATTTTATAAAACAAAGTACCTTTCTCCTTGGAGTTCCTGATTTCTAGTTGGTCCACATAAATCAGCATGGATGATCTCTAAGGGCTTTGATGTAGAGATCTCCTTGATCTTGTGGCTGGTTCTGGTTTGCTTTCCATGTTGAGAGGGACCACATACTCCTTGATTTGGTTTGAATAGCCTTGGGATGTCTCGTACAACTTTAATCTTGCTTATATTGATTAGATTTTCGAAGCTTGTATGTCCAAGTCGCTTGTGCCACAACCAACTTTCATTTGTCTGACTCAAGTAGCATTTATTTTCTTGAATATTGTTCATAATGTAAATATTGTCTGGTGTTCTAACCCCTTTCGCCACAAGTTCCCCTGAGGAAGAATTCCTTATTTCACAGTCTTTGGTGCTAAAGACAACATTATGTCCTTGATCACAGATTTGGCTGACACTCAGGAGGTTGTGTTTGAGCCCGTCTACTAGCAGAACATCTTGAGATTTTCCTTTTCCATTGATGAGGGTAACAGTTCCTTTTCTCGCAATTCTCCCAGATCCACTTCCAAAGGACACATTTCCTTCATTTTTGCTCAATGAGACAAACTTCCTTTTGTCTCATGTCATGTGTCCAGAGCACCCACTATCCACAAACCAGTGATTTTCATTATTTTAAGCATATAGAGCCTGGCCACATTTATCCATGTTGGGATTCTCACTACTTGCTTTTCCTCTTTTGAGAGGGCAATTTTGTTCATAGTGTCCATTATTGTAGCGTAATGAGCAAATCAGATCAAACTTGGTTAAGGGATCAAATGAATTGAAGGTTTTGATTTGTCCCTACCTTTTGGGGCCATATGGTTTGATTATTTGATCCTTTAGCTTTGGTGTTTCACTCTTGTAAGCCATGCAATGTCTAGCTTGATGACCAAAGTTTTTAAAATGAAAACAATGTCCAAGAAAGATAGTTTTATACCTGTTGTAGTAGCCACGGTCTGAGTCAATTTCCTTCCTTGGAATTACTCCTGCTTCATTCTTTGGATTTGATATGGGCCTTTGATGGAATACTGGTTTGTATTTGCTGTAGTATCCATGATTTGAATCCACATTCTTCTTTGGTGTTATTCTCTCTTCATTCTTTGGATCTGGGATGTGCCTTTGATGACATACTTTTTCTTCTTTTAGGTTGGTGGAAAGTGCATTGGCATAGCTTTTCACACTATTCTTAGTGCTTGATGATTCTCCTTTAAAACCTATTCCAGACTTGTCATGTTGAGGTTTTTGACTTTTCAGGATAGTCTCAAGTATTTGAGAGCTTTTCCAACCCTTTTTAACTTGCTCCAATTCCTTTCTCAGAGATCCTATTTCAGCTTCACGTTCTTCGCAAGCCTCTTCTTTTTCTTTTAGCTTTGTTTCCAAGAGATCTTCTCTTCTTCTTGTTTCCTCATTTTCTACCTTGAGAGAAATGATTTTATTCCATATTTTCTCATTTTCTTCAATGGCACTTATTAGCAATTCATCTACATTTCCTTCTAGCCCCGAGTCATCTTCATTTGTGAATGCCATGAATAATGTTTCTTGGCTTTCATCATAGTCACTTTCCTCATTTGATTTCCTTTTGATGACTACAAATTCATCCTCATCAGACTCATCTTGCTTGGAGAAGAAGTTCTTCTTATTGGTACGTTTCTTTTTATATACCCTTCTTTTATAATTTCCTTCATCATCACTATCATGTTTATGATGACATTTTGTAGCATAATGACCTATTTTACCACATTTGAAATAGATAATAGGGTACTTATCTTTTAGCTTAGATCCTTTCTTTAGCTTTCGTACAAATTGAGCCAATTCGGATTCCACATCGGAGTCATCACTACAATCATTCCTTTCTTTCCCCTTCTTGGATTTTGAGGCCTTGAATGCTGCATCTTTGGAGCTCGAGCCACCTTTTCTCATTTCATAGGCAATGAGGATTCCATGGAGTTCATCCATCTTGAGAGCATTTGGATCCTTTGCTTCTTCTATGGTTCTTATTTTGGAGTCAAATCTGTCTGGAAGAGATCTTAAGACCTTTTGAACAATGGTACTTTCTTCAATCTTTTCGTCTAATCCTTTAAGGGAGTTGACCACTTCAACTACTCAAAGGAGGTATGCTGCAATATCTTCTTCATCTTCCATCTTCACACTTTCAAATTGCCTTCTATGAGTTTGAAGCTTTGCCTTCTTGACTTTTGAGTCTCCATCGTATAAGCCAACTAGCTTATCCCACATTTCTTTCGCAGAGTTACAATACATTACTTTTGTAAACTCGGAATCAGTGATTCCACTAGTGATGGAGTTCAAGGCTTTTGCATTTGCAATGTAGGCTTTCCTCTCATCTTGAACTGTTGGAAGAGTGGTAGGCATTTGGTACTCATTTTGAACGAAATGCTAGACTTCAGGTCCAAGGGACATTAAGTAGTAGGTCATTCTCTTTTTCTAGAAACCAAAGTTAGTGTCGTCAAACAGAGGAGGTTTTCCTGACGCTTCATGATTTCTCATCATGACTACAAATCCTTCTTCCATCTATTAAGCTAATATGAAGACGCCCGCTCTGATACCAATTATTGGAAATACAGAGGGGGGGGTTGAATCAATATTTCTTTTAATTGTTCTTTTTATCACAATATAATATATATATTATATATATATAATATATATATATATATATATATATATATATATTATATATATGGAACATAATAATGGATAGCTGAAATAAATGCTTTTATTAACACAAATAGTGCAATGAAATAAATACAATATATAACTGGTTGTAATAGATTGCCAAGCACCAACTTGGACTTTTGTGAGGCTTCAACCTCCAGAGCACCAACTCTGTTCTTCCAAGGCAATAGTTCTGCACTTAGGAGTACCAACTCCCATGGATTCCAGTCCTTTCAATTTTGAGGCTCCAACCTCGTGGGCTCCAACCCAAACTTGGTATAAATTGTTTTGATGTAGTTCTCTACTCCGTTGAGCTTCTCCTTCACTCCTGTTCTCCTGCTTCTCCTGCCTCTGCTGCCTCTCACATAGATTATCCATGACAACAACACATCTCTCCTTGTTTTTTCTGTTTTTACGTATTACTGATGCCTCTGATTGTTCGTTTTCACCTTCCACTGGCTCTTCGGCTTCTTCCACGCTTGCTTCAACTTCCTCTACACTGGCTTGTCCTTTGGATTCCCTCAATGCTCACTTCAGTGCCCTCTGTCTCTTCGTGCTCACTAGACACGTTTATTCATGAGAGAGGACCAAACATACAGAGAAAAACTGCTACCTGTTCAAACTGTAACAGAGCCGTGTTTTTCAATGATAATGGGCATACACAGAGACAGTTTTGCTTAACGAACATGCCATGTCCCAATCACAATCGCAATCGGCTTTAGTTCAGCCTCATGAACTATCAGGAGCATTTCTTAAAGCATTTTAGCCTTCAAACCACGCGCAAGGCCAATATTCAAATACACAAGAAATATGAGAAAAAACCCACGAGCAAAGCGCTAAGGGCGGACTTCAAAATTTATTGCACCCTCATCTATACCTGCATCGGGTCCATAGTGAAATCGCAATCGGTAGTCACAGCATATCGCGCCATTCCTTTATAAATTGCATTGGTCACTTCTGATATGGCGGATGCGATATAACATTTAAGTCAAGTGTAATGTTGCATCAGGTCCGCAACATTCATCACAATCGGTGCTTTCCCTTGGTGGAGGTCTGATGTAATATCGCTAATTGCCATCGACGATTGCAATGGGCCGCTTAACACTTTATGTCTTCCACTCCTGAAGTGTTGATTGGATATACATCGGCAATCGCAAATCGCAAAGGTTCAAGGCTTGACATTAATGTAGACCACTCGCTTATAGCGATGCGATAATATGTGCTGGACCCGATAAGACTCAACACTCCCGCGCATAAAATTTCAAGTCCACTTTCCCGAATCTGCTAAGTGCTTAGCGTGATTTTGTGTAAAAGGCATTCGACGATAAGCAAGTAAATACACAGGGGTGATGCTATATGGGTTCTACGAGCTCGATAACGTTAACACTTTCACCTTCGATAGTGTATTTGCAATACACCCAAGTCTTCCGCCTCCAATAGAGTATTCTTTGCCCACATATAAAAACTCTGCCTTTCTGCTCCGATAGTGTATTTGCATATATGTATAGGTTTTAGTCGTTGATAGTGTATATAGCCTATATATGTATGTTTTTACCGCCGATAGTGTTAAACGCAGATATATATTATATAATAATTATATATATATATTATTATATTTATAGTTTGTGTGTTTGTGTAATGTGTATATTTATATATATATAAATTATATATTACATATATAATATATATTTCATATAATACACATATTATACATATATATATATCTATATGTATATTATCTATATTTATTATATGGTATATATATGTATATATATTTTAATGTATTTATATATATTTTATATATATATATTCATATCATACCACACACACATTATATATACATATATATATATATATATATATATATAATATATATATATATTTATGTATTATGTATGTATATATCTGTATATATATACATATATTCTACATATATATGTTATACATATATATGAGATATTATGTGTATTATATCATATATATATCATATACATATTTATATACATATATACATATATATATTATATATATAATTATATATATATATATATATTTATATTGGTTTGGCCTTGATTAGTGTTAATGCATACATATATGCTATCTGATAGTTCTGTTTTGCTCTTTGCTTCTCCGATAGCTCCCGATAGTGTAAATGCATCCATGTATGCTCTCCGATAGCTCTGTTTTTCTCTCTCTGATGGCTCCGATAGCTCTATTTGCTTCCTCCATTGCTTTGATGGCTCTGTTTGCTTCCTCTAATGACTATGTCTGCTCTTTGCTCGGTTTATCAATGATAATCTATGTCAACAATCTAACATGAGCTGAATCTATTTGAACCCAAATCTCTTGACCTAGATTTATGAAGGGAATGAAATGAAATACAAATTTAAACCCAAAAAACAGAGATACAGTCAAACTTTTCTTCAATTAATAAATGGAAAATACTGAAATTGTTTACATATAGAATGAAAGAAAATTAGCTTGAACGGTGATAGCTTATCTTTGAGAAGAGATGCGAAGGCTATGCACCTACCTGGACTATGTTATAATGAGCCTCTCAGGTCTTTTTATCACGAAGAAATAATGAGAAACCCTAAACATCTCAAAACCTAACCCTAGGAGCTGAAGTGCCAAAGGCTTGTGGCCCTCGATGTGGTAAGTTAGAACATCGACATCCCAAGATTGTAACTTTGGCATATGATCTCTATTTGGTGTGAATGATAACCCATTAGAAAATGCTATCCAAGGGGTACAATATTTTATTGTTAGTCTATTCCCAAAAAACATCATTTAGAACCATAAAACAACTGTGGAAGTTTAGGACCTAAAAAGTTGCCAAAAATAGAAAACTTCCAAAATAGGAAATTTGTGCCATGAATCATTGTAATGGGCATTGGCCATCGATATCTACCTGGATCCGTATTCCTAACTTAGGAAGAAATTGTATCTATTACGTTGAGTGCCTCCATGAGATGGGGTAACTTTTGTTGAACTTGTTCCCTGGTGAGACATTTGCCTTGGTGCAAGACCTAGCCTGCTTTGATAACCCGATACAATTGTACCCTCAATTAACAGGTGTTCTTAATCTGCATGCCCACAATTTGATCAATTGTGGCATGTTCCATGCAATGTAGGTTGATCTCTATCGGTGTCAACTGCTTTACAATCTTTGAGGTGTCCAACAATGGTGGAAAGTATGGTTGAAGACGCTCCACATTGAACACTAGGTGCAGGCTAAGAAATGGGGGGAATACTTAGCTTAAAAGTGTTTCCACCCACAACCTTGGTGATGGTGTAAGGTCCATAGTAGAGTGGTCGAAGCTTCCAATGGGTCCTTGTAAGGCATTCCTTCTACAAGTGCAACCAAACCTTGTCTCCCACTTAAAACACGTGTGGCACCTAGTGTTAATCATGGCATTGCTTGTACTTAATATTGGCCTTTTCCAAGATATCATGGAATTGTTGGTGGATGTGTTGAATTCGTTCAATAAAATTGGTATCTTTGTCAGCTTAAGAATGAACATGTGCAAATTATGCTTGTGTAGTTGCAAGTGGCAGTTTGGCATCAATGGGGCATAATGGTTGAAATCCCAAGCCCATTTGAAAGGGGTTATGGCGAATTGAGCTATGGAGAGCTTTGTTGTAGCTATGTTGAACATAATGGGGACTCTCATCCCATGTTCGTGGATGCTTGGAGTTGTTCATGAACAAAATGTGCACAATCATCCTATTGATGACCTTCGTCTAACCATCGGTCTGGGGGTGGAAGGTAGTTGGTTTAGTGAGGTTGGTGTCCAATAATGAGCAAATGCTTGAACAGAATGTGCTTAGGAACCTACAATATTGATATGATATGATGGTCTATAAGGTCCCAAAATGTACCCACACAAGTTCAAAGAAGAGCTTGTAGTGGCTTTTGCTGTGATATTCTTCTTATAGAAAACCATAATGACCTTCTTAGAAAATTTATCAACTACCACAAACACATAGTCATTGCCATGCTTAGTAGAAGGAAGGCTATAAATATAGTCTATCAAGATGGATTCCCAGAGCAAATTAGGAGTAGGCAGAGGTGTATACATGCCATGCTTCGTAATAGTTGGATTGGCAATGGCATAGGTTATGTAGGACCTGATATACTTTCCAACATCCTGTTGAAGTTTTGACTAATAAAAATACTTCTAAAATAATACCATTGTCTTCTCCACACAAAAGTTCTCTGCTACCTAATTTTAATGTGCCTCCCATATCAACATGGCACACTCACTTGAAGGAACACAAATGTGTCCTAGGTAACGCAACAATCCATTCTAGAGGTGGAAGTCTAGAACTTGCTTGCCTTCCATCAACATATGGTATGTGACCACAAACTATGAGTCATTGTTGTAGAGTTGTGGTCATTCAGAGGTCTCGTGCCCACAAGAGTTGAGAACTATGGTTAGTACCACAATTGAGGGCCGATTAAGGCAATCCAACATGATTGATGCTGCCATGTTTGTATTTGATGTTCAAATGGAATTGTTGTAGGTATGTGGATAATTTATGATGGTGGTTGTTCTGTAACTTCCCTTGTGTCTAAATAAATTAAAGAGGCTTGTTATCCACATGGACGATCATATCCTTCCCCATAATATAATGTTTCCATTGTTAACAAGCCTACATGATGGAGTACATCTTCTTATCATAGGTGGGGTATATCTTGACAATATCAAAGAGTGTCTAGCTATGATAGGCTACCAAATGTCCTTATTGAATGAGGACTGCACTGAAAACATAATCAGAGGCATATGTTTCAATCTCAAATGGTTGTTGTGGGTTTGGTAGGGTGAGGACTCATGTAGAGCAAAGGTGGTGTTATAGTTCATCGAATGTCATTTGTTGTGACTCGGACCAATTTTTTTTGCTTTTGCTCCAACCTTGGTAACTTGAATCAAGGGCTAAGCATTATAAGGTAACCTCAACATGAATCTTTGGTAGAAATTAGCAAGGGCTAAGAAGTTGTGAAGCTTTGTTAGGGTCATTAGGGTCAACCAATCCTGCATGACTTGGATCGTAGCTGGATCCACATGCAGACCTTGCTCATCAATAATGTAAATTAGATATTCGACCTTGTCCATGTCGAAGGAGAACTTTTCCAAGTTATCCCATAACTTGTGATGTTGCAGAGTGTGAAGGATATGTCGAATATGTTGTGCCAAAGTCTTGTTGAAGATGAGGATATCATCTAGAAACAATACCGTGAAAATGTTGGTGAAAGGCCACAAGATGTCATCCATTAGCCCCATGAAAGTTGTTGGAACATTGGTCAAACCAAAGGGCAGGACCAACCATTTACAAATACTCTCCTTGGACTTGAAAGTGACCTTCCACACATTAGTTGGTTCTATTGGAACTTGGTCATACCCACACTTCAAACCTATCTTGCTGAAGTACTTGGTCCCCTTGAGATGGTCAAGAAGGTCATCAATTTGGGGAATCAGGCACCTGTTCTTGACTATTATTTTATCGAGAACTCGATAGTCAATGAAAATTCTCTAGGTCCCATCCTTCATCTGCACGAGTACTATTGGGATCCCACATGATGAGGAACTTGGTCAGATGTGCCCTTTTTGTAGTAGCTCCAGGATCTGTTGCTTGATTTCCTCATTTTCCATAAGAGAGCAAAGGAAGATTGTCTCATTAGGTAGAGGTGGATCAAAGCTAGATCGATTGAATGCTTGATGTGATAGTGCAAAGGTATCCCTATGGGTGAGGAGAAGATGTCTTTTTACTCTTCCATGACCTTATCCACTTGCTTCTACTATGCGGAGGAGCCTTGTGTGAAGGCCACATATGTCACCATGATATTCTCCTTACTCTAGGAGCGACTCAAGAAGAATACACATTTCCTATTCTGGGCGATGATCTTATTGCATTGCTTGTCAAAGATCAAAGAAATGGAACTAGGCAAGGCTACCTATGGTATCATGTAAAGTTTTATGCCCAAAGTAATAAAACACTATGAAGTTTGAACTCATACACAACATGACATTTCCACAAGTATGGTTGGCATAACAAAACATCACAAACTTCAAGGGGAGCAACACCACAGATACCTCATGCATGAAAGGCTTAATGTTGTAGAGGAGGTGACATTGTTAGCTTACATAGAGATCTCGTCCTTGGTGGAGCCACCCGATGTTGTATGGTTGCAGGTGTGATTTTATCAGCAAGCCCAATCGATGAGCAACCTCTGCTAAGATGAGTTTCTTTTGACTTCTGCTATTGACACTGACGCGTAATGTAGCACCCTTCACCCACATTTGTGAGTGAAAGAGATGCTCACCTTCCACTGGGTTTTTGGGCTCACTTTGCCAGAAGTCTGGGTGGTGGCAACGATGGCACTAGGTTCTGCATCGATGATTTGTTTCCCCTTGTCTAGGTTAGGTTAAGAGCCATAACCTGTGTCTAACTCAGAAGCTTTCAACTTGGCCATTAGTGATTTATTTGTTCAACATTCATTTGTGTTGTGAGTTGGGCTCTTGTGGAACTCACACAACTTTCCTGTGTCTTTCTTCATCTTCCCATTACCATTCTTTGTTTGTAGCTTCTATGGGTTGTCTTGGGGTGGTCCACACTAGTTTTTTCCTTTGTTATGTGGTTTGGGCATGCCTTTGCCTTGCTTCTACTGTGAAGTCTTCACGTATCCAAAGTCTCACTTCTTCTCTTTAAAATTTTGCTCGATTTTGACAACATGTCAATACACTGGGCCAGGTGAGGAGATGTATAAGAACTCCATTTCTATCTGGATGAATCTATGTAGATAACCACGATACTTGAGCACTAGATGTCACCAAAGTCCTTGATACCCAACTTGGTGCACAAGGTATGAAAGATGTTTGTGAAATTTGACACTGCTTGGTCCCTTTCCTGCCATAATGTGGTCCATCTCATGTACTAGTCTTTGTAGATTGCAATAGGGTAATATCATTCCTTGACAACATCCCTAAAAGAGTTCCATGTGGGTGCGACTGAAAATAGTGTGGATCCTTCATGGCCCTTTTCTCACAGTAAGTTTCCCACTAGTCCTTGACATGGGGGGTGGCCTTAAGGAGCACAAAAATAATATTTTCCCTATCAGAAAACTTATCAACCAAAAAATATCCTTCTAGTAGATTTAACCATTTTTCTAGAACATATGCATCTATATGGCCTTCATGTATAGGAATATCAAAATTAACTTCTACCTTAAATGGGGTGGCGCCTCTGAAGTGGCCACTAGATGAATATTCATCGCCTATTGGTATCTGTAGGATTTAGGAAAGATTATCCATTGTCTCATTCCTTTGTTGCTCGAGGGATTCTTTAAGCAACAATTTGATAGAATCTCTTACTCCCTCATCTTTCTTTTATTTCGTCGTGGGAGATCATCAGGGTTGGTGAGGACGGTCTTGCAAGGGCTCAAGCAGTTCAAGTCCCAAATCCTTATACCGCAAGCTCGTTGGGAACATGTACATAAAAATAGAGAAAGAGCAGGGCCGCTCTGATACCACTAATCTTTATTTATTAAAGGAATGCAATGAAATACATATTTAAACCTAAAACATATAAATACAATGAAACCTGACTTCAATTAATAAATGGAAAATGTTGAAATTCTTTACATGCATAATGAAAGCAAACTAGCTCCAATGGTTGTAGTTTATCCTTGAAAAGAGAGGTGACAACTGCACACCTTCCTGAACTATGTTACAATGAGGCTCAAAGACCTTTTATCATGAAAAAATAATGAGAAACCCTAAACACTCAAAAACCTAACACTAGGAGATGAAACACCAAAGTACTATGGGCCTCGACCAACTAAGTTGCAACGTCAACTTTATGGGTTGTAACTTTGACATGCGATCTCCATTTGGCATGCACGATAACCCATTAGAAAGGTCTATTCGGGAAGTGTGATTTTCGATTGTCAAGTTGTTTCCCCAAAAGACGTTGTTTAGGTCCTCAAAACGACTATTGAAGTTCAGGACCTAAAAATTACCAAAATAGGAAAATTGTGTTGTAAGCCAGTGGAATAGGTGGGTTGCCGCCGATATCCACCTGGATCATGTCTAGAACATCCTTTCAATCTGGAAAGGAAAGACGAAATTCAAAATATGGTCACTAGAATATAAGTCATTGATAACTATAGAAAAGATCATGCTCCCTCTCCTAAACTGAGAAGGTTGACTCCTCAATAAATGCATGAAAGAAGTGCAAATTGACTATGTTTCAATTGTGACAACAAGTACAATAAGGGGCATAAATGAAATGAGATGAAATTATTCTACATAGACTCTAAAGAGGAATAAGATCAAGAATTGGAACCATCATAAGATCTACAACTAGCGAAAAAGTTATAGACCTTTATAATCCCAAGTTGAATCCCAATATCCTTTTTATTTACAAATAAAACACATGGAGGACTTCTTGGTGATGTTTGTGGCATCAGACGAGAGCTTCCACATAGGTCTAGTGTTTGACGTATAGTCATCCAAAATGGTCCTTTCTGTTTTTTAATTCACTTTAATTAAAGTTAATTGCCAAATCAAATAGTTTTTCTTTAGTGAGTTGATTAATGTCTAATAAAATGTAAGGTATTTATATTAGTGATTTAGATGTAAACTCCATTGTCGATTTAGATTTAATCTCTACCATCAACCTCATTGAGATATTAGGGTTACGGAAAGTTGGTCATCAACCCAATGTTATAAAAGAAATATGAAGTGAAAGGAAAATACACATAGAGTGTCAGAAAAACACCAAGTGAGAGAGTGATAAAGGATTTTCACTCAATGTGAAACTCTAGAGGAGAAAAATGGAAGAAGGAGCAGTTAAAGGATATTAACCCATCTCTCAAAAAATGAAGCAAGCATACAAATCAAGTGTAGAGGAAACTTTAGGAGCTTGTACTACCCAACAAAAGACAAGGGAAGCCATATAAATTTTTGGGACATACTTCAATAACAACGAGAGGATTTTATAACGAGTTTTGTTAGGTTCGTACATTGCACTAGAACAACCAAGTTTTGTTGTAAATTTTTCTTGTTCTCTTAGTTGGCTATTTTCTAGTTTGGGAGCCCTTATAAGCTTGGAGTAATTTTAATGGAAAGCTAATATTTGAAAGGCGAAAATTTCTTTGTGAATTTTGGAGATTAGTTTCCTAGAGCTTTCAGTAAATTTTTACTTCTAGTTAAATTTCTAACAAGTGTATTTTATTCTATGAATTGAAGAAATCAATCTAAATTATTTTTCCAGTAAGGAAATCATAAGGAATTAATTTACCTCGGTTGTTGTAATAGAGATTTTAACACTTCTTTGGAATAAATATTTTCTTAACAAGGAAATATTTCATTTTCTTTCCAAAGTATCTTTTCTTATCGAAATTTTCATATCCATGTCTTATTTTCTTACTATTGATTTAAATTGTTTACCTTTATTTCCCCATCCAAAAGAGTAAGTCTCTAGAAACTTATTACATTGTTTCCCAAGAAACATGTTTTGATTTTTTTAATGTGACTTAAAGACTTCTATTAGTCCAAAGGATTACATATTAACGAGCCATCTGTATACTGCTGGCCTACTTCTAGGAAAACTAAACCATTGACACAACATGCGAGTTTTTGTCTAAAATGGAAACAACAACAATATTTTCTCCAAAAAGTGTAGGACTAGGGCTTGTCAACCTAAGATTTTATAGTAAAATCTAAACAAAAAAACAACATTTAAGTAGAGAGTTTCAACCTTCACATGTTGAAACAAGCTAAACAAGTACACATATAGACAAGCAACTATCACTTAGATAATTTTGAAGAGGTGGAAACAACCACCTCAATGGGTGTTGAATCCTCGATACCATCCAAAGGAACACATACTTTGTTTTGCATGAGAATTTCTTTGACGCTTGCTAAGTGCTAGTCCATATTCCTGAATTCCAGTTACAACTTTTCGATCATTAACCATATTTCAACTTCACATCATTCCTTTCCAAGATGACTTTACCTAAGAGTGACTTGAGTTACCAATAGATATTCACCATGTGCAAATATCGATTTAAATGTTCTCTCGTATTGCCCATGTCCATCACCCCGTCAACTATGGTCACCAGAACCTCATAATTGAAATGGTAGTCTGCATCCATTATAATATGCTCTATTGACTCTCTTACCTCCTACTAGATTTCAGGAGGAGTATGCATTTGGAAGAGTCGAGCAGAGGACTAAGCTCAGACCCATGCATGTGAACTCCCATTAGAACCTCTTCCTCCTACACCACATCAAGACTTGACATGTTTCCATGTCATCATTGTCACTATGTGAGGTAGAGGTGAAACTACCCAAATTTGCCACTACACCTATGGGATAGAAGCTTTAGAGAGAAGAAACAAGAAATGACCGAAGATTACAAGCAATCGAGACACCGCTTATATCATAGACTTCCAGACTTGCAACAACTTTTGTGTTTTCTCTTGTATTAAAACTTTGAGAAACAAAATAATGACATAATAACCCAGAGTGGAGCAAAAAGATGATGCAAAGACATAATCATGTTTTGCTTGCACCTTCTCCCCAAACTGCACTAAGCAAAGCACGACACAACTAGGAGACCCACCTGCATACGAAGATGCAAGCTTTCCAATCAGTCACGGAGAAACTCAAGGGGTGAGAGTGAACGAACACATTAACATAACAAATTAGAGTATAGAGAATGCCATCATTAACCAATGCAAACAAGCTTTGGGAAATTTCTCTTATTCATAAACCAATTCATCAAATCCAAGGTTGCTTGCAAGAAGGGGCATGCCATATTTAAGACGCTTTAAACTCCAGCTAGCAGTGCCTCAAATGCAAACCACATTACAACCATGAAATAGGGTGGAAGGCATGTCTCCTTAAATGCTCCTTGAGGTGAAGGTGGCTATGTTGATGTCACGTCCTGTTTTTCCCCTTATCATCCCAACTGGGGTAACAATTGTTGTTTTCTAACCATCCTTGCAGGTTTTCTTTGTATACTTTATTGTTGAATCATTTTCTTTATTATTTCATGCAAAGACACTAAATATTAATCTTGAAAATGCAAATTACATTTTTTCATATAGTTTTGAACTAGGTCTAGAATAATACTTCACATAATTTCTATATAATGTTGAAGATAAGTTGGGTTATTTGGTTGGGTAATCTTGTACAACTTTTGCATTTTACATCTGAACAATTCCAATTGATGTAAATCACAAAGTGTTTGTGCCATATAAATTGTAGAAAAATGGTTAGTCTTAGGAGGACTAGGACTATGAAACTTATGCATTGTTGCTTCAACTAAGGGTGTTACTGGTCATGTATCATTTAGTATCTTATTTTGATTTTCAACTGTCATTGTGGATCACTAGTGCCTTATCATTCCTTGAAAACCACAAGTTATCCCACAAGGGCCACACATGTATTGTGTGAACATTCTTATATATATATATATATATATATATATATATATAATATATATATATATATAAGAAAGAGAGAGAGAAAATCATGTAACTTCGCCGATTTTTTAAATAAGTAAGATGGGTACATTCACTGTAATTTCTTCTCATAGAAGTTTCAGATTGTGAAAATTTTAGGGTTATGAGGAGATATATTGAAGTACTTCAAGTAGAAATTCCAAAATCATATTTGAAAATTTTGATACATGGCATTGTTGGGCTTAAGGTGCCTAATACCAAAAGTCCAAATATGGAGTCGGCTAGAGATATCAACTAAACTAGAAGTTCAATTGATATAAGTCGTTAAACGTATATGAGAGAACATAAAGAATAGAAGATAAACAATGTCACACCATAGAGATTGACACAGACACATATATTTTACCTTGGAAACCCTTAACTAAGAAAACCATTGAACCTTTGAGCTTCACTGCTCTTAAATTCTCGAACGAATATCAAAGCTAGATTGCAATGAACATTGATCTTGGTCCGCACATAAGACCAATGTGCTCATACAACACCCAATCATGTTGACTGTGAATATTCATCATCCCATTATCTCTCATTAGCCTTATATCATGATCAATTTATAGGCACAATAAACACTAATTTGTAGCTTTTCGAATTAGTACAAGTGGCTAAAGATCATTAGCAAAGCTCCCAAGAATCTCAGGATTCTTAATCGTTTTCTAACTAGTTATGGATATAGTTTATTTCCCTTTAACCATTGGTAAACCATCAATCTTAGTTAATTATGTGCATGTGTCTAACTTCAATCCCTTTGACTATTTTAGTCGATTATTGGCTTCCATCAATTGCTTAACTACCTACCAACTTCAACTATGATAACTACCCTCTGCCTTGACCATCATCCTATCGACTCAATTGTTAACTAATCATATCATTTATTTGACTTCAACTGTTATGTCCATTTGTTGTACCTATTGATTGTCCCTTAATAGAGTTATTGAGTGTTAATCCTAGTCATGTTATCCATGTAATCAATCGAATAAAATCTAATTGACTAAGGTTACCTGCAAAGAGTAAAACACCTCAACATTCTTCCAGTTGTTGTTTTCTTTGCATGAATTGTTAATATTGTGATTTCAATGAACCAGGGCCCTTAGTCCCAAATGTATACACCATGAGAATTACCAACACTCACCAAATTTGCTAGAAAGTCCACAAATTTTTTCATTATGTATAATTTTACCAACAATACCTTCTTGCTGTCGACCATGCATCTAGTGAAAGGGCACTATATTACATCAATGTGTTTTTTTCTTGAATGGTAAGTTAGGTTCTTTGCCAAGAAGATTGCACTTGGATTATCACAAGTTATCCTTATTTCTTGTTGAGCAAACTCGATCTTTGAACACAACTGCCACAACCAAATTGCTTCCTTACTTGCATGAATTGTTTTCATGTATTTAGCATCCATAGGTGATAGTACCATGATTTACTATCACTTACTCATCGAGCTAATATCTACACTAAACAACTTGAATACATATTTGCTAGTCAACTTCCTTTGTCTAGAGCGCCAACCTAGGCAACATTGACAAATCCTCATAGATTTGCTTCACTGTCATCCTCCGGTCTTCGATGGTAGTAGATCACATTATCACTTGTGCCACATAAATACTTGAATACTATTTTAATAACATAGCAGTGTTATTTTCCAATTGTTGCCATGTATCTTCTTAATACTCCCACTATGAGCAATATCTACTTGAGTGCAAACCATTGCATATACTAGACTACCTACAACACTTGTAAAGTGAACACAAGTCATATCCTCTCCTTCTTCTTATGTCTTTAGACAATATTCAACAATTACTCTTGCCCTAATTGCGTAATTTATGTTGATCTCCATTCCAAGAATGAAATGTGCAACACAAGTATCCTTTGTGTCGAACTTGGAGGATACTTGCATCTTCACCTCCTAGATTGCGCCCATGTTGTTTACAGCCAACAACATGTCATCAACATACAACACTACATATATGAAAAAGTTTCCTTATGAATTGAGATATACTTAATCAACTTGACTTCTCAAAATCCCAATCCATGGATTTATGTGTTGAATTTATGGTACCGCATCGTGGGTGATTACTTAAGACCACAAAGGGACTCCTTTAACTTGTAAACTAGTTTATTATTTCCCTTTATTATAAAACCTTGAGATTGATTCATGTAGATTTATTCCTCTAGGTCACCATGTTGAAATGTTGTCTTGACATCCAATTGTTCAATCTCCATATCAAATGTTGCAATTAGACACATCAGTACTCTCATGGGAGTTAATTTTGCAACAAGGAAAAATATCTCACCAAAGTCTAGTTCCTCATCTTGGAATAACCTTTTGCCACTAGTTGAGCCTTGTACTTCTCGACCTGACCTATTGTGTTCAACTTTTTCATGAACACCCACTTGAAAAGGCAACACACTTCCTTCCATCAGGTAATGTGACTAGTTCCCATGTATCACTTCAATGAAAAAATACATTTCTTCATCCATGGCTTTCAACCAGAATTTACTCTTTGTTATTGTTGGGTGCGAAGCCTGATTATCTTCTTGATTTATAGGTTTCAGCAGCATTGGACCCAAGTTCCTAAATGGGCCGACAACACTACCTGTATGATAGCTATGAGGGGGGTCCAGGGGGGGCGTGACATCTACAAAATAGATGAAAATTTGCCTTGTAAAATATTTTATTTCATAGTGAATTTAGGTCGTTCATTAGGCGAATGATTTGACAGTAAAGTTTTTTGCCCTAGAAGGCAACCCTCAGTTTATATGAGGGAATTGAATTGTGGTTGTGTATGATTATTCTGAGAGAGAGAGAGAGAGGAGGTTGCGTGAGAGTGGATCTGTTGTAGGTTGTATCTCTTGATTTTGCTGGATGATATAAAAGGAAGGACTGGCTGTTTTTCCATGAACGTAGCACAAATTGGGTGAACCACATATATCTATGTCTCTCTTGTTTTATGCATTTCTGTATTTGTGTTTATGCAATATTATATGTGTTCCATTGCTCTGTAATATATAATTTTCTAATAGTTGTGTTGACTACCTCCCCAACTAACGTGGGTTCATCATCAGTGGTAGTTAACAAAAAACAAAAAAACAAAAATTAGGTGGGGTATGCCTTTCATGTTCTTGCCTTACTCAACTAGGCCTCCTTAGAATTGAAGTACATTGTTCCACCTCTTTGATAAACTCAATCAACTAATCTAAGTCGTCACTTTCCTTTGAATTCAAGTGGAACACCAACATTTGTTTTCCTTTCTCCTTTTTTGGAGTATCTTCAATACTGGAAGTACACCTAACTTCCTCGAAGATCACATCTCGACTATAAATTGTCTTCCTTGACACTAAATCCTACAACTAATATCCTTTCACTCCATCCTTGTAGGCAATGAAAATATACTTGATTGCCATGTTATCCAATTTTGTCCTCTTTTCCTTTGGAACATGGATAAATGCTCCATATCCAAACAAATTGAGAAGTGTGAGTCATGGATTTTAACAAACCATATTTCATATGGAGTTTTGTTGACCAATGTTGATGATGGAGACCTATTTACTAGGTAACATGCAACATTGGTTGCCTCTACCATAATTCTTTTTCTAGTCCCACTGTTAAGCCCTATATAAATCCAATGTTAACCCTAAAACCCCTTATCAAACCCTAGATATTAAGTTGTCACATTTTGATTGTTATATTGTTATGTCGACTAAAACCTTTCATTGTACCACTTCATTATAACTATACAAGTTCTCTATTATTTATATAATATGAAGACCTAGTCTTAAGATCATAAAATATTGTCTTATTGTTGTGCGATACAACAACCCCCCATTTCATAAAATTTTACTTTAGAAAACTATAATATGAAATGGGTCCCTTTTAGATTAAATTGGTATTAACTTATCATTCCTCTAAAGGTCCGGAAACAAACGAAACATTATAAAACCCTTTTTGAGTTAATAAATAATCGGTCTTATAATAAAACGAATAATTCTTTATTATTGCGAGAAAGTGATCGCAAGATCACATATCGCAATAACAAAGGATGCATAACAAAGACCCATTGATTCTCCCCGATGCGACAAGCGCGAATAACCATCGATTATCAGGAAAACAAATAACAAAAGGCCCCTCTCCTTGCTCCGATGCGATATCACTATCGGCAATCGGGGAATGCGATATGAATATAATGAAACTCTTCTCCTTAAAGCTCCCGATGCGAGTTAAGCGATATTGCTATCAGTGATCGGGGATTCTACAATAACTTAAATGAAACTGCCCAAGGCTTCCTCCGATCGCTGATTGCGATAAAGCCAAGCGCGACTTTCGAAAAGGATTGATATGGCTTCGGTATATTATATTAATTATTATTAAAAGCCTTTTCTCTTCCCAATAGTGATTCAATTGTGCCCAATTGCCAAAAAATCAAATCCACGCTTAAACGATTATTTGGCAAATAAAGGATATAATGAGCATTTAAATGATTGACAAGTTTAAACGGCCAATTAATCGAGCAGTTATGCCTAAATCCCTTCAGAGATTGTATCCGCGGGAGCCTTATGATAATATTCCATTATTCATTGATTGGCACAATTCCTCCATACTTGGTTTTCGCCATCTATTCTCCGCATTACGTTCATTTTATCCCTTGTGCAGAGCTTTTCCGGAGTAGCGAATTCAGACCAAATGGGGAAGAAATCTAAGAAATCTGGAACAACTTCAGCTTCTGCAGTAACAGGACAACATGCCACCGATCCGGGACCAAGCAAAAAAGGATTAATCTCAGATACCACATGTCTCGGCCTCGGTAATACTACTTGGCAGAGCATTTACAACCTGGTTGAAGCCGAGGAACCTCAACAAACATCGGTACAAGCTACAGCAGGCTCTAGTCGGAAGTCTGATGCTACTCTAAGAGATTTGGCTGATTCCTACCTGCACAGGATAGCGGCTCAAGAGCAAATTCTTCCATATACAGATGTGGTGAGATGGGCCATTTGAGACAAATGTACCATTTGCCCGAACCGGAGAAGAAGTATAATAAGCATTCCTGGAGAAGTTTAGAGATGAAAATGAAACTGAGTCAGAGCCTATACGGGAATGGAGACAGAACCCGACGAAACAAAAACATGAGTCTTCAGGTAAGTACTCCATCGATTCCTTATGTTCTCCTTATTGCTATGTTGGAGCCATGATGTGTCGAATGTGGGGATTGCATGATTCTTCAAAATTTTCCATAGAGATGGTACCTTTGATGGAAGCAACATGTAATAGTGAAATCATGGATTGGGGGAATATATTATCGGATAAGTTAGCAACAACTATTCTTGACTTTAGAAACAAATCTCGTGTTACTGATAGGTTCATCCCTCCATTTTACTTTAGTGCCTACATTCTAGACACCCTCTGTTTTAATTCCGAGTTTCCTGTGTTAGGGTGGAGATGGACTCCACAGGACCCCATGCCCATTCATATCTACCACCAGAAATTATGGAAGGCTCATTATAAACACCACTTATATCAAGTCTGCAATGGATTTATGCTACCTATTTACTATGCAATTTTTGATAGACCTATTCCTAAGATCTCCTCTCAAGCAGAGATTGACTTGACAGCCTTAGGAACCTGGTTCGGAGAAGAAAAATTCACTTATGTAAGAGTTTTCGGCAGTCAGGCCAGGCCTCATATCCTCCCCTTGTATATATAAGACAAACTATTAGCTCGAGAGATAGCATATCAGCTTACAACCGCATCGGCTACAAAGACTCTCAGGAATTCAAAGAAGCAAGTTTGGCCTCCTTTTCCTCTAAGGTGTGGCATCTATACTTTGCATGATTATAAACATGTAGAGAAAGAGGCGGAAAAGATTGATATACTAAATCTCGCCACTCTGCCTAACAGACGCTTTGATCCAAAAAAGGTCGTCTATAATGTTCTAGACCAGGCCAAACTCAGTAAATTTGAACATAAAGAAGATGAGTTTGATGACTTGTTCTCCTTAGCCGAGTTGATATTTCAGGTGTAGTAGATAGCTAGAATGAGATACCATGATGACGGGTTAGTTGAATTTAACAAACTTAGAGAGCAGAGGTTGCAAACTCTGCCTCTAGATTTGTTAGCCATTGCCCCGATGATACAATCAAGCGAGCCTGAGCAGCAGCTTACCAACGAACCTCATGTTACATCCGAAATCTTTGAAGAAGACCAAAGAAGAGAGCAAGAGGAACTTCAGAGGTTAGAACAGGAAGAGGCAAAGAGGAAAGAACAAGAGGAAACACAGAGGAAAGACAGAGAGGAATCACAAAAGAAAGAACAGGAGAGAATACGTGAGGAGGAACAGAAAAAGCAGCAGGAGCAAAGCAACAAGGAGGTGAATGTCGACACTCAGATTGACCCAAGATTGCTCCAGGAATGGCAACAATTTAATTCAATTACAAGCAATCTTGAGAGCTCAATGGATGTTGATACATCCAAAGCGGTCGATACACAGGATACAACATCAAAAGAGGTTCCAAGCAAAGGAACCCGCGTCTACCCCCGACTACAGAAGTAGAAATAATTCCCAAGGATCCTTCGGATCAAATTATTTTGCAGGTGGAGGATATTCCTCCATTGGATGTTTTCTATAGCCCAAAACATAGGGCTGTAATAAAGCGACAACAGAAGAGGAGAAGGATTGATCAACCTTCCCTATTCCCTGAACAAACAGTAATAGCCAATGTAGTGTGGAAGGAAGAATTCGACCCCTCCGATGACTTGACAAAGTTGTCCCAATACACTAGTGCCTATTCGGCAACCATCATGGATAAGGCATCGGAGGTGAGCAATTTATTGAAAGAAAAGGATCAGGCGATCGCTTCACTACAAACACAGCTATCGGAGGCACAGAAGAAGGCAGAACAACTACAACAACAACTGTCTACGCAGCAACGGTTAAATAACCAACTGAACAAACAGTTGCATGAAGAGAAACAAAGGGCAGATTCGGGAGCGATTCAGAGATAGAAAGAATTATTGGAGGCATTAGCGAAATTGAAGGCAATGAATGAACAGATGGTGAAAACAAAAGATGAGCAAATTGCTCAATTATCAGCTCAAGTAAAGAAGTTCAAGAGTCTTCCCCAGCCTACCGATTTCAGAGTAGAGGCAATATAGATTAATAAGGCACTAATAACACAAATAAGATTGTTGTGTTGTGAAATTGCCCAAGTTGAACCTCTGTGCGACGTAACAACATCTATAATAGACAAATCAGTTGAAGCCAGACAGGATTTAGAGCAAGCCGATGAGACTTTAACAAATTTTCTTATTTGGCAGGACACTAATGAGGGACAGGCAGCAAACTTGCCTAAAATCTTAGAATCCCATAAAGAAATTCTATTCATGGAGTGGCAGTCCCAATTAATGAAAGCAGAGAGAGCGGTTTCTAGATGCAAATTATCTACGAACAATTTGATTGACTTGATTAACAATACTCTCTATTTATATAACATGATTTCTCAATGTACACCAGGTAAATTATTATCAGCCAAGATATTGGAGCAATCATGTTACCAAGAGCTAGAAAAGAATGGGAGATTGATCTCAGGAATTAAAAGTTTAACTTGGGACACCTATTGGTTGTTCCTAGTAAAACCATACAGCCAGAGAGCAGCCCTCAAATGCCTAACGGATGCAATCGGGTGTATCATTCCCGATATACACGATGCCACCTATGCTGCTCAAATCAATCCTCGTCTCAACCGCCCTCAAGAAGTGGAACCAATGCTGGAAATATGCCAACTCAGGACAAAAGGCAAACAACCAGAGCGATGAATCATGCTGCCGATTACCAGATTGCTGTGGGGAGATATTCAAGATCGGGTTATACCAATTTAGTAGCATTTTAATTTCGTAGTTTGTTAGATTAGTTTAGTATTTATAGACCCTTTCATGTATTTAAAAATTGGTCGTAAGTTTTTGTATATGACTTAAGCCTGAAGTTGAACTATTGTACTTCAGGCATATTCTTTTATGAAAACTGGACCAATTTTTCCAAATTTTGATAATGAAGCTTTTATGTGGATATGCACTACTGCCTTTATTTAAAATTATTTCTGAGTCGGAAGAAGGAATTCAAATTGCGATTGACGTTGGGAATGATTTGCAGCTCATATGGTACTATTATCTATGTCTGAATTTATTCTTTTTATGTGAATTGTTCTTTGATCATTCTTGCTATTATTGAATATGTGAATGTGTTTTAACAGTAGACTTTATACTTTCCACTATTGGATGTTTACAGTTTGCTATTCTCCTAATCATGCATGTATCAGTAATATAAAAAGAGCAGTGTAACAATGTTTTATCAATTACTTCGTTCAACTATTTGAACAAAGCAATTATTATTTAAATGAATGTCTTTGTTTATTGAATAGTGTCATCTATATGCCTATCAACGAACATAGATCACAAAACGTTGCACTTAAGAATAGAAGCTTCCCGGGATAAAATAGTCATTTACGTTTTCGCTCGTAGAATAAGTCCTCCATTCATTATCACTTATTAGAAAACCAATCATTCATCCACCCCTTTTATTCATTACTGGGAAATTGGTCCCATTATATCTAGTCGGAGCCACCATCCCAAATGGAAAAGGAGCTGTATTAAGGTCCGGACCGGGTCGTTATCCCCCGATGTTGATGTAACAATTTTTGGGGCATCAACACTTACACATTGTATTAATTGTAAAATGAGGTTTCCCCCTCAAACTGGATTGTAATTATTGGTTTCTTATTATTTTAAGGTGCATGGTTCATAACATTTGGCATCAGGGCATACAAGAGTAGGGTTTTATTGCTTCAAGTAGGTCATCTTGGCATTTCCACTATATCTTTTCTTCTGGGATGTTTTAGATGGTGATTTTTTTTAGTATATTAAGGGGTAGCCTCAAGGAACATTTGGTTTAAATTTCAAATTTTTGTTTGCTATAATTTCAATTTTATACTAGTGGGAGGTAGGGTTTGTCTCTGGTCCTGAAATATGTTTCAAATAAGTCATCTTAGAATTTTCATTATAATGTTCTTTCCAAGGTGTTTCAGTTTGTAAAATTTTGAACATATCGAGAATATCTCTCAAAGTATGTCTAGTAAAAAATTTATATTATCATTTCCTATAATTTTGAAGATAGACACTGTGGAAGTTAGGGTTTATGAATGGTCCTCAAACCAATTTTAAATGAGTGAACTTGGAACATTTACTATAATTTGCTTTTTGTTAAGACTTGGGTCATGAAATTTTTAGCATATTGAGAAAACATATTAAGGTACGTTTGTTAAAATTTTTATATTTTGGTTTACTATAATTAGAGATATACCATGTGGAATTTAGGGTTTGCGAATGGCCTTGAAACCAATTTCAAAGAGTGATCATGGTATTTTCACTGTAAATTTTTCTGGGACACTCCAACATGTAAATTTTTTAGAGATATGAGGACACATACCAGTGTGACTCAAGTAATTTTTTTTTAATCAAATCTAAATAATTGGACACATGGCATGATGTACAAGTTTTCTTTTGGGAAGAGGCCGAAAATCAACAAAAATTGGGAAAATTATCACAACTTTCACTTGGTGTGTCAAATTTTAGTTATAGCTATGGAATTGTAGAGCAGACATATGAAAGTAATATAGGACAAAATTTCATATTCAAAAGGGCTCAAATCTTAGAGATATACAAAGACAAATGTCAACCATTTAGATAGTCTCTAGGTTTAGGTTTTAAAGGTACATAACTTATGAGTCACATAACTTTTGATTAGAAGATCCATTTTTTTGGGCAACTGAAATTTGTAATGACAAGGAGTAATGCTATTATTTCTCACATGGCTCCAAAGAAAGACCCAATAGCTACTGCACCAATTAAGCCTTTATGAGGATCATTCATGACACAATAAGAAATACAAGGCTTCAAGTGTCGATTATCCACCTTTGAATGTTAGGTTAAGCAAATAAAATATACTACGATGGTTGAATTATCAATGGTGAAAGGATGATTAGAAATATGGAGGAAAACAAGATATAAATACAAAAAACCATGATTTAAAATAAGGGAGAAATAAAAAAATATAAACCAAGCTATTATGGAATCTCCCTAAAAGGGATATGGAGATCTAAGGAAATCATGAACATAAGGAGAAGCGTGATATTGAGACTAACTCACATATGGGGAGTAATTTATCACAACTAGAGAGCACAAATATTGGACCACATAGCTATCATCATGACTTTTCAATCCAAGATCCACATCATTGAGGCTTCAAGTAAGTATCAAGGAGCTACTACATTTCAAAGATCGATATAAGGAAGTTTGATGGTAATGATCCGGTAACATGGATATTTCAAATGGAGCAATACCTAAATCTACACCAAACAATACATTAACAAATCCAAATATTGCAATTATGTTTTTAAAACAAGATTTGCATGCATGGTATCAATGGATTTGCCAAAGAAAAATGATTCTATTGTATCTTTGTCCATTTTTACAATGGAATTGATAGCAAATTATGAATATATTAAGAGTAGCACATTCATTATCCAATTTTGGTAAATATTTGACTAGGGTGTCTAGTTACAAAGCACATTCACAATTCTAGAAGTTAAGACTTAGGGTAAAAACTATTTTAGAGGATAATATATTAGACCTAATTATGGGAATCTTAAATGAAAGCATCCAACAACCTAAATCTCTAGAGCATGATTTTAGTTTAACAAGGAAAGTAAAAATAAATAAATAAATAAATAAATAAATAAATAAATAAATAAATAAATGGCTACTAGAAAGATAGTCATTGATAACTATAGAGAAAATCATGTTGCCTCTCCTAAACCGATAAGGTTGACACCTTACTAAATGGTTGAAAGAAGAGAAAAGTGACTATATTGCAACTATGAAAACAAGTACAATAACATACACAAATGTTGTGATAAAAAAATTTTCTACATCAATTGTGAAGATGAAGAAGTGGAATTGTCACAAGGTTTAGAGCTAGGAGAGACTACTCCAACAATATATTGTCATGCATTGGCCGCCATAAATACTCCACAAACCCTCAGGATAAAATGATATATAAAAAAAGAAAGAAAAAGGTAACAATATTGATTAGTTCAGGTAGCACCCATAACTTCATCAATTACAAATTGGAAAAAATTCTTAACTGCTTTGTAATTTTAGCACCAAAATTTCAAGTAATGATTGTAGATGGAAGTACCATAAATTATTCACAGAAGTTCCATAGTATTAAGTTTAATATGGGGGAGTATTTATTAGATGGTCCCATGATTATGATTCAAATGGGTGGCGTTGGTGTTGTATTATGGGTCCAATAGTTACAATCATTGGCAATAATGACCCTTAGTTTTTATGATATTTTCATGAGATTTTCCTGAGAAGGAAAAGACATTGAGCTTAGAGGTACAAAAGGGAATCCCTCTAAAGAGATAAGCTCTAAAAGCATAACAAAATAGCTAAAAAAAAAGAGATACCATGTGACGGGGCTTAGAATTGCCATATTTTTACATCCTTTTTCCTCATTCTTAATTTATTTTCAGTTGTTTATAACCCAATATCAGTCCATTCTACTACCTACATGTGGGATTTAGACATAAAGTGTTTTCCACTACATTTTCTTAGTCTTTTACATGAATTTATGATTTTATTTTTAATTGAAAAGAGTATTTATATTATATAAATATGCGCCTAGCTCGCGACATATACATAAGGAATTACATATCAACTTCTTCAAAATTTTTATCATTTTTATCTTATCCATGAGATAAGTTAAACTTTCCTAAGGAGCATATTGTTGAGCAACAAAAAAGGGGTTTTCTTAGGTGTATACCTTATAGAATTACCCCAACATAAATCAATATTACAAAAAATAAAACTAGTGATTGATAATAAAGTTCTTGATGACTATGAACTTGATTTGATGATCTCATTTGCATTGGGTTAAATTATTTTTTGAGTGATTAGACTCCAATAAGGGATAATTGATGGCCTAATTTGACCATTATGCACAATTCTCCTGCCTTGAATTTGCATCCATCATTACTGAGCTTGTTTAGTTCTTTGTTACGGTCCCGTAATACATGAAAGTATGCTATTGATGGGATGTATTTTACCGTTTTTTGTGCTCTTTTCATGATATTTTCTAGATATTTTCCTTTGGCATTGAGCCTTTAACTAAATGTTGCAAAATAAGGAGGGAGTCTCCCAGGATTTTGAACTCTTTCGCCTACTCTTCTTTGGCAATCAAGAGACCCTAATAAAGACCATGAATCTTTACTTGATTATTTGTCATGTGACCAAGTTCCCATGAGTACCTGAACACTTCATCATCCTCAAGGCCATGAAGAGTAGCTCAACCTCCTACCACTATTGGATTTTGTTTTGATGCCCCATCAAAATAGAGAATCCAACATTGCTTAATATTCTTCTGAGTTCTAAATTCTACATCTGTCATTCTAAGCATCCATCATTCTCCCATATTTTGTTGATTCCAACTAGTAATTTATGGGATGTTATCCATACCTACCAATTTACTGAGCCATACTTACTCTGCATGATCCAACTCTTTCATAGGGGAGCTACGATCCTACTTTTGAGCTTCAAATTTGGCACACAATGATAATTATTTAATTGTAGTGCTTTGGGAAGGAGTAAGCTTATTATTAAAGATTGTATTATTCCTAGCAAGCCAAACTTTCCAACATAAAAATTTGGGAGGGCTTTCTAATACATTTTGAGAAGAGGTTTTTGTATAATATTTCCTTCGTAATTTTTGCCCAAGAGGAGAAGAATTATTGTAGAGCAGAGGGCCATTTGACCTTGCTGTGGAGAAGAGTTGTTGCCTCCATCCATACCTTTTTCTTATACTCACATTCCAATAAATTATGAGAGATATCTTCCACTTTCTAAGAGAGAGAATCTTGAGTGCCCACAGATGCCTCCCTTTCTAAGGTTTTCAATTGTCAAGATTTTCTTATGTGTAAGGAAACAACTGAAGGACTTCACCTTTGGATTGGCATTAGTCTTACATATTTTTTTGTCAAATGTTGAGCTCTGGAGATATGCTGGATTGAAAGAGAAAAGCTACATAGCCTTCCTTAACATAATAATTTGAAGCATTATAACTGATTTGATCTTCATCCTCCTTTCTCCAAGGCGCACAACCTATCAACCATTCACGAAGCTTAGCAACCAAGCGTTGGAGATTTGGTGGAACATTCCTTAAGTTCCAATCATCTAATTTCCATATTCGTTCGAATTAGAGATGTTGACTAATGTAAATTTCCTTTGGCAAAAAAGCATTCATGGAGGGGAAGGAATTCAGTGAATCGCCCAAGAGGTTGTTAGTCCATAATCTTATCAGTCCACAGATTAATATCGTTACCATTTCTTGGCTTCTGATACAACCATGAGCAAATGAAAAGGGATGATGAAACAAATAAAATATAGGTCTAGGAACATCCTTTCATTATCTGGATGGGTTCTAGGCACCAAGCTCTTTCTCCTTGAACATATTTTTCCTTCAAGGCTACTTTCCACTAGTCTCCTTCTTGGGTGACAAATCTCCAAACTAGTTATGCTACTATTGCCTTATTCATTGGCAATGGTTCTTGTATTCGTTAAGCAAATGGAATTTTTTGGATCTTTCCTTACGACCTTCCCGTAGGAATTTGCGGGTTTCTTTCAATAAAGCTAAAAGGATGCTCTATGGAGCAAGAAGAGCTAAGAACTGGTATAAAGGCAGAGCATAGAGAATTTCCTTAATAAGAGCAACACACTTAGGAAGGTTGAGCTATCAAGCTCCCTAAGAGGCAAATTCCCCTTTAAATTTTGCTAAGACTCCATCCCATGTTTGAGATGAATGCAATTTTGGGTAAAATGGAATTCCTAGATATTTGAATTCCTTCCATGCTTCAAATGTTTGAAAACCCAAAATTCTTCCAATTTTTCTTTGCTTCCTTAATGATACATTCCATGTACAAATATAAGATTTCCCTATGTTTTTTTGGCCTCGAGAGACTTCAAGAAAGGAATCAATTTTTTTTAAAACATTTTAGCTATTATTATGGAGGCACCCCAAAACAAGAGCATGCCATCAACAAATTGAGAGTGTTTGATGCTTTTGATACCTCTGGTAAATCTAATTCCCGAAAGGCTCGCACATCTCCCTTCATATTCCAACCTATGGCTAAGAGAATTTGCCACGATAATATATAATAAAGGTAATATACGATAGCCTTGGGGAAGCCCTCGAGAAGCTCATAAGAAATCAACCACTCTTTTGTTAACCAAAGGGGAAATCCATGGTGCTTTGATACATAAAGAAACACATCAAGTAAAGTTAGCATCAAAGCCAAATTTCTCCATTACTTTGAAGAGGAATTCATGACTTACTTTGTCAAAGGCATTTGCCATATCTAGTTTGACAATCATGCCTTTGTCTTCCCAATTTTGGCTAGATTTGATTGCCTCTTGAACCATAATGATCTTATAAAATATCTATCTATAATGCATGAATACTCCCTAATTTTCTAAGATAATTTTGGGTAGAATTTGCTTAAGCCTTTTAGCCAAAATATTTGAGATCACTTTATAAGAGACATTACAGAGTGATTTCATCCAAAATCTTGAAAAAGAAGTAGGATTTAGATCTTTTGGGATCAAGGCTAAAAAGGAAGAATTAATGCCCCCCTCGTCTCCATACAATTTTTCTTTAAAGTATAAGCAAACATTCTGCAAAAATCAAATTTTACCTCGCAAAGTTGTCGGTAAAAATGTGTACGGAATCCATCTGGTCCTTTTGCTTTGTTTGAATTGAAAGAAAAGACAACTTGGTGGATTTCTTCTTCAATGGATTCTTTTGTGAGTGTATCATTTCTTTCCTACAAAATAGACTCAGGAATATGCTCCAAAATTGATTTTTTTGCTTTAGGGCTTCTAGGGCCTATGGTGTTATACAAATCATTGAAGTGTCAGAACGCCTCCTCTTTAAGTGATGCAAAATATGATTTTTTTCTACCTCTTGCAAAAATCTCTTTAATAATGTTTTTCCAGACTCGATTATTTGCTTGCTTGTGAAAAGATATCATGTTCATATCTTCAGCCTTTAACCAAACATTTCTATATTTTAAATTCCCATTCTCTTCTTACTCTTTAAGAGCATTATAATAGGCTGCAATTTCTTCTCTTTCTTCTTGCATCAGATCACGTGTCACTAACCCATTCTCTATCTTATCCTATATAATTTCCATTCTTTTTTCACGTACCTACATATTTCCTTGTTTTTCTAATTGTTGGTCTCGAGCCCATTATTTAATGCAAGATTTAAGTGCTTGGTATTTTTCTCCCATGTCGTAATTAGACTTCCCCATACCCACTCAATCAAAACCTTCTTCACGAGATCACTGAAGTTTGGCGAGTTTGCTCAAATTAGACAATAGCGAAAGGGTAGTGGCTCAAAGTCAAAGCCTTATAAGCTATCAAGAGCAACTGGCCTATGATCCCATCTAATCTAAGGGAGGATTCTAGAACCGACCAATATTTTTTGGGATAAGAATGAATCTAAAATTAAAAATTTGTCTAATCGGGCAATAATATGGCATGATCCAATCCACTTATTGCTCCAAGTGAATTTGTTAGTGTAAGGCTTTATACATAACAAATTTAATTTATGGATAAGGTATTCTAAATGTTCTTGGAATTGATCTCAAATGTGATATCCCCTGTTTTTTCCCAACTAATGAATGGTTGTATTGAAATCACCACCTAATATGCATTCTGATCGAAAAATCATGTCGCCAAGGGCCACTAAAGAATTCCAATATATATATATATATATATATATATATATATATATATATATATATTAATATATAATATATATATTTATTATTTCCTCTGAAGTGAACAATCATGTAAATATTAATAATGGACCATACTTGATTTGAAGTAATCTATAGAAAAAAGATAGCCAACCATGAGATGTCGAACTAGATCTAGGAATTTTGAGTGAAGATTGAGACCACATGATGGATATTCTACTTGAAGCTCCTCTTGCACTAGCGGAAATAATCCCACTACCATTCCAAATCTTGTATTTATTTTGGAGGACCTTTTGATCCCACATTTCTATCTCTTGGAGCAAGACAACTAAGAGTCTCTCTTTCTTGATCAAAGATTTCACTTCCACAATCCCTTGCAATTTTAGGGGAGGACCCTCATTACTTGTTGTATGAGTAGCCCCCTACTTAGGGGTTGAGTCAACTCATTTTCTTAATGTTTCTATATCCCTTTATATTTTGATCTAAGATTGTTGGTGTTCACATTTCTTATCTTTCTCTATTTATTTGGGCCTTACCTCTCTATTGGTCCATTGACTAGTCTTCTAATTAATTTTCCTTATTTGCCTTTGACTTCTCCCTAGCTGAGCTTGGAAAGGAAGGCCCCAATTTGGAGCTTTTAGGGGAGAGGATTTTTTCCTCTTATGAGGAAGATTACGCTGTTTCTTGCTCTAATATTGGATCATTTTTTGATGGCAAGATGGATTCATCTTTTTTCTCTAGTTCACGCCCTAGTCCCGAATTTTGTACATGTTCTTGTATGTTAGTTTCAAGATTTTCCCCTTCTTTAATCACCGAATTGAGAACCTTGAAGATGTCATTTTTCTCATTTTGGACTTTACCATATCCTTCCCCTCTCCTTGGAGTGGATTGCTTAGGGGAAGTTGGTCCTTTCCCTTTGTTCCCATTATGATATGGTTTCTTTGGCATATTTATTCAAATTGGATCATTATATCGTTTTTCATCCATATCGATGCATTTAGAGTGAAAAAAGTGGAGGAATCAACTCGCAAGACCATTTTTACTAGCGAGACCCAGTTTGGCAAAACCAGGTCTGAACCATTCTGGGAGAGTTTTGAGGCATCAAATGATGATTTTTGGGGGGTAAAAATTTGTCGTTATAGCGTCGTACCATTTCATGCCATTCTACACACATAGATATTTCCAACAACATAAGAAGCGTGCCAATTAGAGTCTGTACACAAAAGTTATGCCACTCATAAGTTGACCTTCTTGTTTTCTCACATATAGTTTAGGAGGATGTCGCGTTAGCCCCCATTACTCATGAAAAAGGGGCTAGCCACATGATCATGATGTAAAAGACTCTAGAAGAGTCTATATTGTAACTCTAGTTAAGAGTTGATGTAGTCAAAATTAACCACTAGTAGGCTATTGGGTTGTGTTATAACCATGCCACTAGGAGGAAGAGACATTCCATTCTTTCAATAGAATTTTGTTCCATAACTAAGCAAAGATAGCGAGGAGAGATATGAGGTAGAACACATAGAGAGGATATGTGCACTGTATCATCCCATGGGCCATAGGCAGTACTTCTTTGTATCTGCAGCCATATTTCCAGAGAAAGAAAGAGAAGGAAGAGGCTTCATCTTCTAGCTAGGTTTTCTCCCAAAAGGGTTTCCCATAGAGCATATCTTATGTCTTATGTGTGTGTGTGTGAGGTCATTTTTTCATTCTCTACTTTTTCTACATAATTTCCATTTGCATGCATGCACTAATTACAATTAAATATGCAAATCTTAAAGTCTAATAAATTTGTAATAATGTAGAATCTCAGATTTTTACTATAATATTATCAAATCTGTTGTGACGAATTGTCCAGTCGAATATCCACGATAGTTTACAAATCATTTGGTATTAGAGCAGGTTCCTTTGGGTCATTTGTTAATATTGTGGGGATCTAGATCGGTGGGGCCAAAAATCGTAAAACCCTAATCATCGCTGATGAATCTGTAAACGAACCTCGCGATCCTACATAGGTGAGGTTTACGTGGTTGGAACAACAAGTCACATATATCAACAACAATGTAATCCTCCTCACAGTGGCCTTGAATAGCAATATGGGGATATTTGGGGAAGATGGGTGTCCAAATGCAGAGGATAAATTAGAACGAGGATTAGAAGATCAGGGAGAAACAGAGAACTACTCGAATAAAGGACTCGAAAAAGATCAACCCAGTTCGAGTGTTGTGAACCATTCACAATCCTTGTTTAAAATGGAAGCAAAAGTTAATATCAAGTCATATTGCGACGAGATCAATGCTTTGAAGCTAAACCATTGGTTGTAGCAACTGGAAGTTTATTTTAGTGTCCATCATATCGAGGAAGGGAAAAAGATGACATTTTCATGACTGAAATTAAAGGGCCATGCACCGACTTGGTGGGAGAGCCACACGGAAACCCTAAGGTTGGAGGGAGAACCTCCAGTGATTAAGTGGGAGGATTTCAAAACCATCATTAAGTCACAATTTGATCCCATTGGGTACATGGTGGACTAGTGGCATTACTTCAGACAAAAGTTGGGCCAAAGTGTGTAGGAGTACACCACATAATTCAAGAAGATGGCTATAATGTTGGGTATCTCCCCAAAGAACCCAGATGTACTCCTCAAGTATTTAGGGGGTTTGCACCACCATCTGCATGAGCAAGTGATGTTGTTCAAGCCCAAACCGGTGGACAAGGCTTGTGTACAGGTACAATACCTGGAGAACATAGGCTTGAAGAGAGCACAATCAAGTGGATCGAAGCAAAAGGAGTAACAAGAAGCTTTTAAGGAGGGGAAGAAGAAGCAAAAATGGGGAAAGATAAGAAGAAAAAAACCACAACAAACTAGTGCAAAGATCCTAGCAACCACTACAACATTGATGGCCATATAGAGGAAAAATGTTGGAAGTTACATCTAGAGCTAAACCTGAAGAACAAGAAGAAAGATAACAAGAAGAATATCATAACCATTGATTTGAGCAGCCAAGTCGAAAGAAACTCAGATTTAAATGAGAAGACTGTCAGTACAGAAGGACGTGAATCTGAGTAGCCTTCAACAACAAGAAGAGAAATAAATGACCAAACTATTCCATATAAAGATACAGGTCAAGAAGACAAAGATTGATGCTCTATTTAACTCAGGATCGTAGACGAATCTCATTGCAGCAGAACTCGTCAAGATGTTGGGGTTGGAAGTTCAGGATCATCCAAACCCATATCCATTGGGATGGATAAATAAGGATGCATAGTTGAAGGTAACAAAAAAATGTAAAATTAGATTTGCTACTAGTGTCGATTTTATTGATGAAGTAGACCTATATGTGGTTCCCCTTGTTGTATATGGAGTCGTGTTTGGGAGTCCATACATATACATGCGTGATGCAATATTCATGGGGAGAGTCAACCAATATCGACTAGTCAAGGATGGAAAATCGTTCAATATCAATGCACACAAAGGTAAGTAAAAAATCTCACTGGTAAGTGCCAACCAAGCCAAGAAATTGCTTAGTTCCAACAAGAAGTATGTTTTATTGTTTTTAAGAGAAAGTTAGTCTTAAGAGGAAAGGCATCCTTGGAGGGGTGTACTAAGAAACATAAATAACAATGGGAGGAGTTGTTATAGACGTAGAAGGATGTGTTCCAAGAGCCTAAAGGGTTACCACCTAAGAGAGAAGTGGAGCATGAGATCCATCTACTGCCAGACTCCCCATTGCCAAATATTGGCTTGTATAGGCAATTTGTTATAAAAGAAAGTGAGGTGAAGAAACAGTTGTAGCAGCTGTTGGAACATGGTGCCATTTGACCGAGTACATCACCATGTGGGTCACCCATCATCATTATGCCGAAGAAGGATGGGACTTGGCGGATGTGTATAGATTACCAGGAATTGAACAAAATCATACTCAAGAAAAAATACCCCCTGCCCAAGATAGATGATCTGCTAGATCTGTGGCAGCAAGCAAAGTGCTTCACCAAGTTGGACTTGAAGTCTGGATATCAACATGTTTGAGTCAAAGAAGAAGATACATGGAAGATCACCTTCAAAACCACACAAGGTTTATATGAGTGGTTAGTCATGTCATTTGCGCCATTGTAAAGATTCATTTGTTATTGTCTATTTGGATGATATACTAGTTATATAGTGCTACCTAGGAGGAACATATGTCACATTTGACGCAGGTGCTGGAAACATTGAAGAAGCACTAGCTGCTAGAAAATCTCAAGAAGTGCGAGTTTGCACAACAACCTTTGGTGGATCTATGGTAGTGATGGGTGGAGGAGAACTGAAGATAGATCCTTCCAAGATGGAGGAAATCATGAAATGGTTGGTGCCTACTAATGTTTATGAGGTCAGGAGTTTCCTTGGGGAAACACAACACCTGAGGAAGTTCATAGCCTCATTTTGAGTGGTAGCAGCACTGTTCCAAGCCATAACAACAAGTGGCAAGAGTTTCCAGTAGGGAAAATGTTAGCAAAGGACTTTTGAAGAGCTAAAGAAGAAGACTATTCAAGCACCATTTTTGGCATTACCGAACTTGTAGTGAGCCTTTGAAGTAGACATAGATGCGAGTGGGTATGTTATGGGAGTTGTCTTGATGCCGGGAGGTTCTGAAGTATTTCATGGGGCAGTCCTTACCCTACCTATGACAAGGAGCTCTATGCCATGGTGCAAGTTGTGAAGAAGTGGAAGCACTATCTATTGGAAATGGAGACAATAATCCACAGAGATCACCAGCTGTTACAGTACTTGCAAGCCCAAAGTAAGTTACCAGAGACCAGGCATTTCAAGTGGATGAGTTTTTTACAACAATTTCATTTGGTGACCAAGTAAGAAGGGAAGCACAAACAAGTTATCCGACATGATTTCAAGGCCACCCACACCAAAAATCACAACTATAGGGACTCTTATGCACATGGAGCCATTCATCCATGATGCATATAGAAAGGAATATTCAGAAAATGAGGACTTCAAGGAGGTTAATCAACAATTGCAAAGTTAGAGTCATGTGCACAATGGTCGTAGCACGATTGACTACCATCTCTAGGATGGGTTACTCTATAGGTTTGATAAGCTATGTGTTCCTAAAGGTGAGCAATTGCAGCTAATTAGAGAGGCTCACACCTCCAAGGTTGCAAATCACTTTGGTGTAGGGAAGACCATGGCTAGCTTGCAGAGATATGTGTATTAGCCCAAGATGCAAGAGCAAGTAGCTAGTTTCATAAGAGTATGCATGCTTTGTTGTACCAACAAGCCTAGCAACATGAAACATGGTCTATATAATCTCTTACCTGTACCTACTCGTCCTTGGGAAAGCATTTCCATGGAATATGTGGGAGGTTTACCGAAAACCAAGAAGGGACATGACTACCTGTTCGTGGTAGTTGACAGGTTCAACAAGATGTGTGTTTTGATGCCCTATAAAAAGACCATCAATGGGAAAGAAGCAACAAACTTGTTCTTTGGACAAGGTCTGGGTGCACTTTGGGATACTAAGGAGCATCATTTCAAACAGGGATACAATATTTCTCAGAGCATTCTAGACTACATTGTGGGAAAAGACGAACACAAAGTTGAAGAGATCTACAACATTCCATCCAGAGATAGATGGGTAAACAAAAGTAATAAATAGGACTTTGGTGCAACTTCTGAGGGGATACAACCAAAAGCATCCGAAGACCTGGGATGAAAATATGGTATATATAGAACATTCTTACAACAAATTAGTCCACACTTCTACAGGAAAGTCCCCTTTTGAGACTTGTTTGGGATATTTTCCACCTTCACCTTTGGATATTGCATATGGGCAACAAGGAGGAGTAAGGGAACATCTTATAGGAGATGCTTTGAGGGTTGGAATTTTTTTATAGAAGATCAGGTAGATCCATTTACAAGTACAAGAAACACTGCAGAAGTCATAGGAGAAGTATAAGGCTAGGCATGATCAACACATAATAGAGAAGTCATTCAAGGTGGGAGACACAGTATGGTTATAGTTGAACAAGGAGAGGTTGCAGGGGCTTGGTAAGAAAATCAAGGCTCTGAGGTATGGTCCCTTTGAGATACTAGAAAAGGTGGGTGATAATGCTTATCGACTCAGTTTACCACCAAATATGTACATTTATTTAGTTGTGAATGTAGAGAATTGGAAACTCTATGAGCCTTCCATGCTAGATCAAGAAGAGGAATAGGTCCTACCTTCTATGGAGGATTTGGCACCAGATGCTCAGGCAAAGTTGACAGAAGATATAGTTTTGTAAAAGAGGTCCAGAACTACAAGACAAGGCAACATGGCCTTTGGCATATTGGATTGAAGGGACAACCTCCAGGCAAAGCTAAATGGTACATTAGAAAGGTGGAGGAAAAATTTACTCACCTCATTCAATAGAAGCTTTTGGGGACCAAAAGCCTCCCAAAATGGGGAGGTGTGATCTGAATTGAATCATTATAATGTTTTTCATCCATCTCGATGCATTTAGAGTGGAAAAAGGGGAGGAGTCAACTCAGAAGACCATTCTTTATCGGTGAGATTTGGTAAAACGTGGTCTGAAACCTTCTAGGAGCATTTTGAGGCATCAAACGATGTTTTTTGGGGGCAAAACTTTGTTGCTGTAGCATTGCACCATTTCATGTTATTTACACACAGAGATATTTCCAACAGTGCAAGAAGCACGTCAATGCAAAATTTATGCCACTTAGAAGTCGACCTTCATGTTTTCACACCTACAGTTTGGGAAGATGTTGCGTCAGCCTCTATTACTCATGGAAAAGGGGCTAGCCACGTGATTATGATGTAAAATACTCTAGAAGAGTTTATATTGTAACTCAAGTTAAGAGTTGGTGTAGTCAAAATTAGCCATTAGTAGGCTATCAGGTTGTGTTATAACCGAGCCACTAAGAGGAAGAGGCATTCCATATTTTCAAGAGCATTTTGTTCCATAGCTGAGTAAATATAGCTGGGAGTGATAGGAGGTAGAGCACACTGAGAGTATTTATGCACTGTAGTAGCCCACAGGCCACATACATTACTTCTTTGTACCTGCAGCCATATTTTCAGATAGATAAAGAGAGGGAAGTGCCCTCACCTTCTAGCTGGGTTTCCTCACGAAAGGGTTTCCCAGAGAGCATATCTTGTGTTTTATGTGTTTGTGTGTGAGATTTTTTAATCGTTCTCTACTTTTCTGCATAATTTCCATTTACATGCATGCACTAATTACAGTTAAACCTACTACTCTTAAAGTCTAATAGAACTGTAAATTTGTAGAATCTAATATTTTTGATATAATATTATCAGATCTGTTGTGACGAACTGTCCAGTGGAATATCCATGACAATTTACAGATCACAGATTGTTCTATTGTTTATCCAAGCCTCTTCTCCTCTTTTTCTTTGTCATTATTCTCCTTCATTCCGTTGTTTTTGTTGCTCCTCCCACTTCATTTTGCAACATATTTATAAGTGGCCATATTCATGGTAAACTTTGTATTTAAAATGAAGTTAATCATAGCCAACCTCCTGAATATAGGTCCAATTATCTAGATTTAATTTTATTACTGCTGGGATCCCCTTATCCAAATTTACATCCACACATATCGTTCACAAGAGAAGGGCCCCCTTAGTGGCCCGACTCTATCAATGCATTTCCTAAGTGCATTGTCCATATTTTTGAAAGCAATATCATTCCCACTGTGCATGGACCACAACAGAAGCTTTATCAAACATGGATAACAGATGCGACATCACTTTCATGGTTAAAATATGGACTCCATAATTCCATACATAACCTTTCCCCCCCCCCCCCCCCCCACAATAAAGTAAGGCCTGCTTCAAAAGATCACGTTTCAATGATTCTTATTGTTGAAAAAGAAGGTAAAAATAACTTTTTCTAAAAACCAAAGTGATAGAACCCTTGACCACGAGTTTCAAAATTTTTCGACCCACAACCTCATAGAACACAGGGAGGGATGAATCTCGTGAACTGGGCTACCAAGCCACGTTCAGTGAGTTGCGGGGCTTGTGCTCTTGATTGTGGCACGAAAACCTCGACCTTTGGAATTTCTTCTAGATTTTTGACAAAATGAGAAGGCTTTGCCTTTTGGTACGACAACCCATTTGCGACGAATGAGTTAAAGGAAACTATATCTAGGGCATGGGGTGGGATCGAAGGTAGAGACCCACCCAATCTAGCCGTCTAACCACATAAAAAGTGTTGTATCCCCTAAAACCCTTAGATTTGTAGATATCCTACTGTTGCTAGTAAAATTTAAGTTTCTTCAACATTCTCAAGAATAGAACATGAATTTATAATTAAACATTGGAAAAACAACATTTATCTTTGAGTTAATGTGTAAAAATGAAGTTCTAGGAAGGTTGTTGTGGAGGTTGTAATGTAGCCACCAACTGTATCTCAGTCACTATTGGTGTACTTCCATTGTTGCAACTCAACAATGAAATGTAGTTGCTGTAACTCTGAAGCATTGTTGCCACAACTCTAGAACCCTTGTGTTGTAACTCAATAATGAAACACCGGTTCTACATATTTGGAAAAATGTTGTTGCAACTCTGGAGCCCTATTGTTGAAACTCTAGGATGTTGTTGCAACTCTAGAGCACTATTGCCACAACTTTGAAGCACTATTGTCGCAAATATGGAACCTTGTTGCTACAACTTTGGGAATTTGTTGCAACTTAGGAATTATGTTGCAACTCATTGTCACAACTTTACGCTACAACTACCCGTTGTAACTTTGGTGCCATAACTTTGGTGCTCCAACTCGCTACCATAACTTTGGTGCTGCGATTTTGGCATTGTAACTCGTTGTTGCAAGTCTAGTGTTGTAAATCATTGCTACAACTCTCGAAACCATGAGCCAACATAACCTTGAGTTGATGTTGTTATCAACATTAGACATGATTAATTGAGTTGTGAATAAACATTTTAGAATTATGTATGAGTCATTTATTGTTTGCTAATTATTACCAAGTTGGCTAAGAAACTTGTGGAAACATATTTATTGTTTGCTAATTGTTAGCAAACCATATGAGAAATTGTGGATCTCATTTATGGATTGCTATTTTATTTTTAAACAAACGTTATATTAAGAAATGAGATTCTCTTTCATTCCACAACAAGGACTCTTAGAGAAATGCATGAATCCTAATGAAATAATTTAATTGTTAAGTTTTTATTTTAATTGCAATTTATAGTTTATCATTTCCATAGTTTATGATTTGATTAATTAATTTAATTTATTTCCTTTGAATATTTACAATTTTTTTTTTAATTAGATTAGTTAATTGAATTAATTTATCTTGTCAATATAAAATGTGTTGATAAATATTAGCAGTTTGTTCTATGGACGCATGACCCACTCCAATAAAACAGAGTATCAGTGGCAGTGGCAGTGTCATGGGCAGCAGTACAAGAAGCAGCAGTGCAGGGGATGTGACGTAGCAAGCCAAGCATCAACACAGGTACTGATGCGGAAGATCAGTGTGATGTTTCTATAGTGAAACATTGCTAGAGCACATTCGTCACTAAGAGGGAGTGTTGCTTTTTGGTAACATCGGATGTGCTCTATCCTTGAAATTTGGAGGAGAGGCTAAGGAACATGCAATCTCCAAGACCTAGACATCATTTTGAGAAATTCCATCTTGATGAGGATTTATTAAAATAATTAATATTTTTAATCAGTTCCTAAGTCTAGACTTAGGAAAATAAAAATATTAATGGGTATTAATAAAGATAAGGATGAGAAGCTTCTAAGAGACAAGGATCAAGTCTGTTTAAATCTTAGCCGTTGATTAGGGGCTTAATCTCGGTCATTGATTCATCAACATGAAAAGTATAAGAGAAGACTTGAGGGTCATTTAGAAACACACAGACAAATACTCAATATCTCAAGGAAATTCAATTCTCAAAGAAGAGGAGATCGACTTCAGAGGGAGTTGCAAGGTGGAGGTAGAGGAGGGCCTCAACAACAGGAAGTGATCGAGGAGGAGGTGACTCAGGGGCAGTGGAAGAAAATACAGAAATAGAGACGCAGTCCAAAGGAGAGACGGAGGGCCTACGTAGGCTGACGCAGGAGGGATGTAGAGCCACTCAAAGTCACGCTGGGTCAATCAGAGTCACGCAGGGGTGACACAGAAGTGGGAGCAGGGTCTCCCAAGTGTCAAATGGTCTTAGAAGGAAAGTCTCAAGTGTTTTCTTTCAGTTTATTTGTAAAATCATTCCTTGTAAAAGAAATTGTTGCTGAAGATTAATAAAGCCCTCATCTACTGCACCGATTTTCCCGCATCAGGTTTTTCCGGGGACAATTGTCCAAAATAACTATGTTGAAGTGATTGATTCTTGTGCGTGTATTTTTTCTCTGGGTAATTGTGTAATAAATTCAATAGAATTTATTTTAATATTTGCTGAAGGAATTTCGTAAATACCTTATTGAGAATAATAAGTAGGTGAAATAAATCAGTTGCTGCAGTAATAGAATTTCAGTTTTAGAAATTTTCACACAGACTAGACCCCACTCAGAGGATCACGACATTTTTCAGGGTACTACCTTTAGGCAATGGCACTAAGAGATCGATTGATACCAGGATCTGTGGGACCTCACCCCGCCACACGAGATCTCAACAGGAAATCCGTCTCAGATTCATTCGTGGAAGACAGACTAGGTCCTCTAGACCTCAACAATATGCAAACTCCCCCAGGCAATGATTTAGTGGACAATCCACACTTTCCACCGACTCTTCATCAAGCCAACATATTTTGTGATTTTTCTTCAGTGTTCTTCATTCAACCTCTAATATTAGGAGAGATGGGTATGATCCTCATACCCATTAGCTACTGGATTTTCTTCGCCAGGGCATTTCACGCACTGTATCATTTATGTTCATGCACTATTTATTTTATACTCCATGTATTGTATCTTTTATATTCATGCATTGTATCTTTAATATGAGACTGCTTGGTTCTCCCCCATTGTATAGACATCATTGTACTCAATAGTCCCGTTGGCCGACTTTGTGGTCAATAGTTAGACATAAATATAATTATCTTATCTTATACATATATTCAGAAATTTAAAATTTAAAATTTAAAAAGAGTTTTATATATATATATATATATTATATAGATATATATATATATATTATATATATTATCATAGCAAACGGCCAACACACCTCATTATGTGTAACAGTCCCTGACACGACTGTGAAAATTTCTGAATCTAACACACCAAAAACTCTACTGCAGAAAAACGGATTTACATCACCTACTTGTATTCTTCATTTAGCAAGTTATTTTCAGAAATGTTTAGAAAATATTAATGTAAATAAACTGCAACCTACACCACTATACAGACCAAGAACTGAAAAATAAATGAGACAATCATGCAAAGGACACACTTATTTTTGGACTAAATGTCCCCCAAAAAACCCAATTGCTGGAAAATCGATGCAACAACTCTAAGGGTTTTCTATTATTAAGCAGAAGTTCTGAATACAAATATTGGTTGCCCTCCCAACAACCCCGTGACAGAGAAATACAATGGCGGAGAACCTGAGTGAGTTTTACCTCACTTCACTTAGTAGAATCTGACTATTCCGGCAACGAAACTAGTTGGCCCCAACTACAATTCTGTTGCACCTTTGCAGTAGCTGCATGGGCCTGCGTGGAGTTCTATGAGGCTTTGCGTTAGCTTTCTCAGTTGTTTTGACAGTTTTCGGCAACTCCCTGGCTTTCTGCGTGGTAGGCAGCTCTTCCTCTGTGCTGGCCCTCCTTGCTCTACGTCAAGGCTATGTGGGCCCAGACTGACCCAACGTTAGTTCTCCTGGCTACTGCGCTACCTCCACAAGCTTCTCTCTGCCTTTCTATTTGTATTCTCGAACTATCACTACCCCTCAGCTGCAAGATCTCCCCGATCGATTTCCTTCCTAAGAACTTCTCACCTCAGAAAACCGATTTCCTCAATCTCTCTATGTATTCTCCAGCTGACCCTAAGCCTTCCTTTATACTTTTCTTGTTGAGAAACCAACGACCGTGATTAAGTCTCTAATGAATAGCTAAGATTAAATTAGACTTGACTCTCGTCTCTTAGAAGCTTCTCACCCATATTTTCATTAATACCCATTAATATTTTAATTTTCCTAAGTTTAGACTTAGGAACGTTATTAAAAATATTAATTATTGTAATAAAATACAATTTGGGTGGAATTTCACCAAATGATTTCTGGGTCTTGGAGATCTCATGTATTCTAGCCCCTCCACAAAATTTCGGAGCTAGAGCACATTTGATGCTACCCCAAAAATCAACACTCCCTTTTAGCGAGGAATGTGCTCTAGCAATACTTCCCAGCAAAGTTATCACATTGATCCATGACATCGGTCCTCTACGCTGTTGATGCTCGGCCTGCTACCCTTCATCCAATATGCTGTTGTACTCAGTAGTGCTGCCCATGACACTGCCAATGTCATTGTTGCATCTGTACTGCAACTCCCTCTCAATATGCTGCCCATAGCACTGTCACCGCTAACTGCTGCACTGCAACTAAATTGCTGAGAAGTAAGCAACTAAAAAAGTCACCCAAAAGATGACATGTTGGTCAATTGGGATGCCCCTGGATGCTGAAGCTACCTCTATTGCTAATATGTGCTGACCCTCTGTTGCTACTACGCTGCTGTTGTATTTGCTTTGTGCCTCCCGCACTGCTGCAACACTCCACTGTGCTGCTTCAGACTTTGGCACTCTAGCTCTACTACTGTTTCTCCATCATCCCTCGCACCAACCGACTCCCATCATTTCGCTACTATCATTAAGGGCTCCCGTCACTGTATGTGATCCAAGAGTTTGGGCACCTCAAGGATCCTGCCCTGTCTGTAGTCCTCCCGACTACAACTCAATATCGCCCCACCTCTTCTCTAAAGGTGCATGAGCACTCATGGTGCAATCATCATCGTTGTCCTCTTTGTCAGCTTTCACTGGAGCAGCCTTTGGCTCAAACTTCTCTTTTTTGTCCTTCTTCCGAGGGCACTGTGTGGAAAAATGACCCATTTCTCCACATCTGAAGCATATGACTTTGGATATGTCATTTTTCTCTCTTCTGTTGTTCTTGTTGTCCTGCTGATGCGATAACTGCATCCTCCTCTTCCTCCTTCTTAACCCTAATCCCTTTGCCATTGATGCCCACCTTGGTTAATTGTCTGATCTCTTCCTATCGAAGAGCTGCCCATATCTCCTCCCAACTAGTAAGAGAAGCCTTGCCCAAGATGCTTTGGACAAAGGTTTCCCAGTCTTCAGTGACTACATTCAGGGCAATTCTCACCATAAATTCAGGATCTGGTGTAGCCCCTATAAAATTTAGTTAGTCACGAATCCCTTGCAACTTGAGAAGGAAGGGATGGATTTATTCTCCCTTCTGCATTTGAAACTATCTCAACTGACTCTCAAGCAACATCTTCCGTTGAACGGAAGTTCCCTCGTACAAAGTGGTCAAGGCCTTCCACATTTCCCTTTCTTTGTCCTTCTCAAGAATATGTGGGGTCACATGATCCTAGACCCTGTCCAAGATCATGCACTTCACTTTTTCCAGAGCCTCCTTGTACTTCTTGAGAGGATCAACATCAGCGAGAACAACAACTATCTTCAAGGCATAATCATTTATGTGATTTTTGTCCAAAACCGCCTGGATCTTGGCCTTCCAAATGACAAAGTTGGATGTTCCATCCAACTTGTTCTGATCCCTCAGTCCATTAATTGTCATCTCTGCTCAAATGAGTGTCGAACTGATTCTCTTCTCCATCTTTCCCTGTCGCCCCAACAAAACTCGGATCTGGATTTCTTTGGCGCTAGAAATCCTCTAAGGAACAAGCTCCCTCTGAAATTCGATTTCCTTCATGGAAATCCTTTTGCCAACAACTGTCGAACCATCCCTCTTTGATCTCTCTTTGATGCTGCTTAGAACTGGATCTAGATTTCTTAGCAAAAAAATCTTCTGAGGAATTGATTCCCTCTACTTTGCTTCTGCCCCACTAGGTACTATTCCGCACCAACATAATCAACATCTCACCAACAACTTTATATGAAGTTTGCACTGCACCTTTAGCCCTGACAATTGGAAAAATGAGACTCAACAGTCTATGTGTTGACCCAACAATCACTGTGCTACCCTCTGCAGCTACAGTGTCACACAAACAGGCTGATGCAGGCTCTGCGTGAGCCTCCCTTGGTGACTGCGTCACCCCTGCTTTTCTCTCTCGGCTAAAAACTGCGTTGTCTCTTGGGACAACTATCTTCAACACAAATTCTCCTTTTTCCTTTCGCTGATGGCTTCATTTCTTTTCGCTCTGCAACCTAGTTCTGATACCATGTGAAAATTTATGAATCTAACGCACTAGAAATTCTACTGCAGAAAAGCTGATTTACATCACCTACTTGTATTCTTCATTTAACAAGTTATTTTAAAAAATGTTCAGAAAATATTAATGTAAATACACTTTAGCCTACACTGCTATATAGATCAAGAATTGAAAAATAAATGAGACAATCAAGCAAAGGACACACCTAATGCGGGAAAACTGGTGCATCAGCTCTGAGGATTTTCTATTATTAAGAAAAAGTTCTGAATACAAATGCTGGTTGCCCTCCCGACAAACCAATGACAGAGAAATACAATGGCGAAGAACCTGAGTGAGTTTTACCTCACTTCACCTGGTAGAATCTGGCTGTTCCGGTAGCAAAACTGGTTGGCCCCGGTTACAACTCCACTACCCCTTCGTAGTGGCTGCGTGGAGCTCTCTAGGGTTCTGTGTCAACACTTATGCTCACTGCGTCAGCTTTCCTGGATGTTCCGGCAGTGTCCGGCAACTCCCCGACTTTCTGCATGGTAGGCAACTCTTTCTCTGCGCTGGCCTTCCTGGCTCTGCGTCAAGGCTACGTGGGTCGAGACTGGCCCAACGTCAGCTCTCCCGGCTACTGCGCTGTCTTCACAAGCTTCTCTCCGCCTCTCTGTTTGTATTCCCGAACTATCACTGCCCCTCAATTGCAAGATCTCCCCAATCGATTTCTCTCTCGAGAACTTTTGACCTTAGAAAATTGATTTCCTCAATCTCTCTGTGTGTATTCTCCAACTTACCCCAAACCTTCCTTTATATTTTTTCCATTGAGAAATCAACGGCCGAAATTAAGTCTCTAATCAACAGCTAAGATTAAATTAGACTTGATCCTCGTCTCTTAGAAGCTTCTCACCCATATTTTCCTTAATACCCATTAATATTTTAATTTTCCTAAGTTTAGATTTAGGAATACCATTAAAAATATTAATTATTTTAATAAAATACAATCCGAATGAAATTTCACCAAACAATTTCTAGGTTTTAGAGATTTCATGTGTTTTAGACCCTCCACAAAATTTCAAAGCTAAAGCATGTGTGACGCTACCCAAAAAATCAACAATTACTCAACATAGCAGCGTATACTCAAACATTTAAAATTTAAAAAATATATACATATCATCGTAGCAGACGGCCAACACACCTCATTATGTGTAACGGTTCCGGACATTACGCCCAGCAGCCTGACAGAGTTCTAGAGATTTCTGTAGTTGTCCACAGCAAGGCGTTAAAAACCTGCCCCAATGACGGGATGGGTATGAGATCCCCATTTTCAAAAGAATGGCAGTCCTGCCATTTGAGAAATGGATGAATTCTCTCCCTAGAAAAAAATATGCGTTACTCTGAAAATTGGCAACGAAACTTTCACCAGATAAATCTGTTGTTAGTTTGCATAAGATTGAAGTTTTAATTGCATTCTATTTTATTGTTGGAAAGTCTCATGGTCGTCATCTTATGTTTGGGTTGCATTTTGTTTTATTCACACCCATCTAATTTCTGGTTACCTTCTCACAGGATTTTATATTGGTTGGATGCATATAATCCTGGTTTTAGTTCTGGATTTATTGGTACGAGGATTAACATGTTCATCCACCAAATTCTATACTAAGTCAACATCGCGATCCAATCCAAGAAAGGATTGACATCTCTCAAGTTAGATCTGGTAGTGAGCAGCTAAGCTGCCATCACGATATTCCACCACCTCACATCAATAATAAGGCTTCTGAAATGAATAGGTTGCTTTACAAGTTGAACCTGTTCAATGAGAAGGACCTGAAATGGTGAGATAGTGCGCACTACTAAGATTTGATGTTATTTTTAGACATCAGACCATCAAAGTGATTATCACTTACATCTCGGAATTCAGTAGATTTGTGTAAACTTCATTAATAGGTTGCTTTACAAGTTGAACCTGTTCAATGAGAAGGTTTTGATGTTATTTTTAGACATAAAACCATCAAAGTGATCACCACTTACATCTCGGAACTCAGGAGAAGCGTGTAAACTTGATTATCTTTGACATGGCCCAAATTTAGGAGCTGCCCCAATGCTCAATAGCTAAAAACCCTTTGCAAGACTGTAAATTTTTGTGCTAGATGCAGAAGAAGAGAGTATATCTCTCTTTCCCATTTCTGTGGTTGGCAAGGGTGGGCCAGGCTTCTAATGAGCTCTTCAACAACCAAAAGGTGCAGGATCACTAAAATATAGTTGAATCAGAAAAATTAGAGAAACAAGTTTGCGTTGATCTTAAATGATCTATGGGGAAAAGGTGCCAAATTAATGGAGGAATTAGGTCTACTCCATCTTCAAAATTATTGTGACTTCTGGCATCACATAACAACGTTATTTGTGAGGCTTACCGGTCCACAATAATAATGGGGGATATGATGGAATATTAGAATTGATAGTTGTAATATGCTGTTAGAGTTTCTTCATATTGTGAGGCTCAGCAAGCTGCTATTCAAGTTTCTTCATATTGTGAGGCTTAGCAGTCCACAATAATAATGGGGATATGATGGAATATTAGAATTCACAGTTGGAATTTGCTATTTAAGTGTTTCTTTATAAAAGTACATTGTTAATTGTGTTAATTGTGAGGCTCAGCGGTTGATCCACAATAATGAGGATATGATGAAATATTAGAATCCAGAGTTGTAATTTGCATTCAAGTTTTTTCACAGGATAAAATATAAAAGTTCTTGGTTCTAATTTACTATTCCATGTTTCATAAAATAATGGAATATAGATGAGAAAATGACCAAGCTTTTGTCTGATAAGTGTGGTGGCTATTGCATGCAAAGAGAGTGATTGGGATTGGGAGGCTAATTATGTTCACGGTTAATGGATGTAAACTTGCATTTAACAGAAGTTCCAATGAGATTCACTGGGAGTATGATGTCATGAGATTCTGGACTTGAATGTTGACATCCCCTGCCATTCCTATTGCTGAAGACTGTGGGCTGTTTGGAAGAGCTGGACATCCGCTGCCATTCCTATTGCTGAAGAGTGTGGGTTGTTTGGAAGAGCTGGATTTGAATGTTGACATCCCCTGTCATTCCTATTGCTGAAGAGTGTGGGGTGTTTGGAACGGCTAGCATCCCTAAGGATAGGAGGTCCGTGCATCAAAAAGCTACAATCATCTCTTACAAAGCTGATAAGCCTTCAATCCTAGATCTTAATAAATCTCGCGCAACAGAAAACTACCCTATGTATCTTGACCTGAAAAAAGCCAAACGCCGAGGGGCGTAGCGGTTGAAAGCTGCTTCATTGGGGTTGGGTGGGATCTGGATAAAGGGTGAAAAGTATATAGATATATCCCCTGGTGTTTCAACCATCGACGACAACAACAAACTAACGGAATTTATGGCCGGGGAAAGACCAGACCGGCTTTGTTTAAGGATCACACACAATCGATGGACGTTCAGTGCGATTATATGGACCCCTTATGGGATTTGTGAAGATTTAGGTAGAATCTGCTTAAATATTTGCAGTACATTAAAGGTGAAACTCAACCCATAATAAGTGGGTGATTTTATATTATTACACCTATATAGTTTGGCTCCAAAATTTTCCAATTAATATATGTTACTTTAATTAGCCCATTGAGGTCACATGGAATTGTCTCCTACTCTGCTTGATATTCCCCATAAAATTGTTCGAATCACATTTTGGTGCTCAAACTCTCTCATGAGATTGTTTGTAACAAGTTTTGGTGTTGTAATTTTTATTGTTGCTGAGGAGTTCCTTTTTATGATTGCTTTAATTTTGGCATTCATTTAAATTTCTTTTAATTCATTTTCATCAGTATTTGAACCCTGAAATGTAATGAAAAGTGAAATATACATATCTTCTCCCGAAAGTTCTAAAAATTGCAAATGAGAGAAAAAAACTGATATCACGAAAAGAGCCTATGAAAAGAAAGGTGGATGATGATAGTCAGATGACTGGAAGTCCTTCAATTCTTGAATATGCCATATATCTAGATCCATCTGCAGCCCTGCCTTTAATAGACCATCCACCTCTATAATCCTTTCCCTATAAATATGTCTAAATATGGAGAAATGAAATTGTGTTAAATTGGGTTTGAACAGTTGGATCTCTCCAAATATAAACTCGAAGTGTAGTTCTCCGGATTGTTTATGCCCCTCATTCAATTTCTAACCACCATTGAATCACCGAAGGTTTGCAGTTTTGTGATCCCTTTTTCTTTAGAGAGGATGAACAGTAATTTAAGAGCTATCAGTTCAACAAAATTGTTCGAACCTCCTCCAAGATCAGCTTTAAACAATGTAATCATTCACATAAATTATACCTCCAGTTTCACGTGCAGCAGGCTCACCTTCACACGCCCCATCAAAGTGTGCCCATGCTCTAGTTTTGTTTATTTGTTTAGCAACTGCCTGCCTTTCAAATTTCTCTTTTTGAACACGTGGAAAACTGTCTAGGATGAACTTTCTTTGAACTGTGCACTACGATGGTACAATATGACAATCCTTAAACAATGTTGCATTTCTAGCTAGCCATATTCCCCAAGCAGCTATCAGCGAAAGTGCTTTAACATTTTTAAGAACATGATTGTCTACCCATAATCTTAAGCACTCCTCTATATAACTCAATTCCAAATGACACTAAAACCAGTAAGGTCTGATATCTCTTTCCGTATCTAAACAAAACAAGCACTCGAAACCAAGAGATGATTGACGGTTTCCTCATCATTCTTATACAAAGGAGACATAAATATCTGACCTTTCAGCTGGCATTTGAATTTTCATACAACTATCCACTACCAAAGTGGCTTAGCCAAACTACCATCATCGCAAGTTACCATGATCTTAAAGCATTCCTCTGTACAACTCCATCACAGACAAGACTAAAACCAATAAGGTCTGATAGATCTTTCCATACCTGAACCGATCATGCACATGAAATCGAAAGATGATTGATGGTTCATCATTCCTGCAGAAAGGAGATTTGCTGACTCCCTGTTTGTTTCTCCATTTGCAAGACTTCTCAAGTGAGCACTTTGTTTTTAATTGCAAGACACATAAATATTAGAGCTTTCAGTGGGCATTTTAAAATTCATATAATTAGCCGCCACCAAAGTAGCTTAGCCAAACTACCATCATCACTAAGTGCCTAGTATCCAGTATTCAAGGTATACGCTCCTCCAATTGAATTTCTTCAGTAGATCAATTCCTCTCAACATTTTTTATCCTCACTTGGCTTGTTTTGAACTTAGCAATTAGCAACGAATGCATTCCCCTCCTCACATTTGGCTGGTAAATCTATGTCCACAGCACACAACAATTCCTTTGTCCACACTGTACTCTCATTAACTGAGGCCACTTGACATAAGAAGAATATGCGTCTCTGATAAAGTGAATTAATAGCTTTTTTTTGACCATTAGAAATACCCTATAAAGCATATCCAAGGGGCATAACCAACACAAATTTTCCACCTTTCCCTACCTTCCATATAAGCCAATACCCCATGGGAATGCTATAACAATTGCTTTCCATATTATTGATACATTTTGATGGTTTTTTTTAGCTTCCTAATCCAATTTTTGACTGAGTTTGGAGCAATAACCTTCCATGTAACTTCTTGACTCCATAAGCCTTGGGTGGAAATCGGCCTCTAGATCCCTTTTGTTGCAAGAGCCTTTCTAAACAGAGAGATGTCTTTTATGCCCCATCCTTAGAATCTGTTGGCTTCTGCCATTTAACTACAAATATGGCACTTGTTGGTAATTGACAACAAATTAATGTAAATGTAAATTTGGATAAATTGTATTAGTTATTGACAAGCTAGTTTCATACCGAATCAACAGTTATGTAACTAAGGAGGCTTATATAAAACTGATGAATGCCCAAACTATTGTAACGGAGAATCATTTCATTGATTGAATAAAGATTCCAATCTCTTGCCCCGTGGATGTTTTCTTGATACTCTGTCAAGGGTTTACCACGTAAATCTTGAGTTATTACTTGTATGGTTGTTGTCGGTTTCATTTCTTTCTTGTTTTTGTAACCTCCATTAACTACAATAGGTATCAGAGCAAATGAGTTGAGTTGAGTCCTACATGATCATTTTTTGGAGGCGTTTTAGCGTTTGCAGTTTATACTGAAAGAGCCTGCTTGCGTGTGAAGGCAACACTCTGCGTGGTCTAGAGCTCCACCTACTGCGTCATTGTTGGACTGCCTGCATGTGGTAAAGACTAGAGATACGTGGACCACTGTTGAAGAGCCACTGCTGAGACGCTGCATGGACCATTGTTTTCTGCGTAGACTCATTCGTGCTGCATACTAGAAGCTCATTTCTCTTGGTCTTTGCATATGCGTGGAGCAAGTGGTTGCTGGCCCTGTCCACCGCTGCTAGAGCTATTAAGGAGGTTGCTGCCGAGACCGTCAAGGAAGTTCTTGCTGCCAGAAGAACCTGTGTCTCTGCTCTTTGTGTAGCAAAACCAATACCACATCTTTGCGTGGACCAGAGCTGTTGTGGAGGCCTAGAACCTAACCGTTGCTCTGTCCAGTCTCTGCGTGCGTCGAGGAGAGCCTTGACCTCTGCGTGTTGGAGGGCAACACTGCTACGGTGTTGCGGAGAGGTACAACCATCAAGGAGGGAGCCTGCGTGCTGCTTGAGGTGCTGCCAGAGCCAACAAGGAAGCGTGCTGCCTCTGCATGCTTCCAGAGCTGTCGAAGAGGGACCCCAGAGCCTGGCTTGCTTGTCGCCAGAGGAATTCGATCAACAAAATAAGTCTGGGTATTTAAAAAAAACAACAGAAATAAGAATTTTTTTTGTTGCTAAGACTTCGGTGAAGTTGATTTTTTGTTTGTTTGTTTGGGGTTGAAGTAATTTTTCTAGAAGTTGAATTGTTTCATGAAGAAATCAATATCTGTAAAAGAAATTCTGGGAAATAAATACAAAATTAAATTTTTAACCCTAGTTGAAGACAGAAATTAGGGTTTTAAAAGGGGGCAACAAAATTAGGTATTTTTGTTGAAAAGAAAGAAACCCTAGCTGCTAGCAGATTATGGTGAAATTCAACCCTAGAAGTACAGTTTAGAAGCAAATCAGAAAGAAATGGCCAAGATGTCGAATGCAAAGATCGAGGTGGAGAAATTCACCGACAATAGCAACTTTGCTCTTTGGAAACTGAAAGTTAGGGATTTGCTGGTGCAACAAGGGTTGCACAAGGCATTGGACGGGGCATATAAGAAACCTGCAAGGATGAAAGATTCAGACTGGGAGGACTTGGATGTCCGAGCTCTCAGTACCATCAGGTTATGCCTAGCGGATGATGTTCTCTTCAACATTGTTGAAGAGAGTACAACTTCATGTTTATGGGAAAAACTGGAAAAACTAGACATGACAAAGTTGTTTACCAATAGAATTTATTTGAAAAGACCATTGTACAGTCTTCCAATGAAGGAGGGTTCAAAAGTTGCATAAAATTTGAATGTTTTTAATACACTTATATGCCAATTAGCAGATATGGAAGTTAAAATTCAGAAAGAAGACAAAGCAATAACCTTGTTGTGTTCTTTTCCCGAATCATGGGATCACTTCATAACTTCAATCAGTTTGAGCACCACTGATTCTTTGAAATTTGAGTCAGTTGTGGGAGCTCTCTTGTCTAAAGAAGTACGAAGGAAATCTAGCACTGGAACAACAACATCAGAAGCCATGATAGCTAGAGGGTGGTCAAAGGAAAGAGGAGAAAAAACAAGGGGGTCTTCTAGATCTAAATCAAAGGGAAAGAAGTGTAAGGCAAAATGTTGGCACTGCAATAAAATTGGACACTTGAAGAAAGACTGTTGGAAACGAAAAGAATCTGATAACCCGAAGAAGGAAGCAAATCAGGTTGATTCAGGTATGATAGACGAAGTTTTATCTGTTGAAGAGTTATGTATGATAGATGAAACTTCACCTGTATGTAATGTCTCTCAGGGTTTTGAAAGCTGGCTGTTAGACTCTGGTGCTTCTCATCACATGTGTCCCCACAGAAATCGGTTTACTTCATATGAAAATGTAAATGGTAGTTCTATGTTTATGGGTAATAATGTATCATGTCAGACTGTTGGGATGGGAAATATCAGGATTAAAATGTATGATAACGCAGTGAGAACATTAACTAGTGTTAGACATGTACCTGATTTGAAGAAAAATTTGATTTCTTTAGGAGTATTGGATTCAGATAGTTATAAGTTTATAGGTCAGAATGGAGTGCTGAAAGTCTTTAAAGGCGCCCTAGTTGTTATGAAAGCAGAAAAGGTCGGAAATCTTTATAGACTTAAAGGAAGTAATTAAGTCAGTGAAGCAGCGATTGTGTCAGAAAAAGAAGAAAAAAGGTACTCGCCTATGGCATCAGCGATTGGGTCACATGAGCGAGAAAGGTCTTCAGGTACTGATGAAACATAAATCACTTCGTGATTTGAAATCCTTGAAGTTGGATTTTTGTAAACATTGTGTGTATGGAAAACAATGTAAACAAAGATTTCAAACTGGGAATCATAAGAGTAAAGATATTTTAGACTATATTCATTATGATCTGTGGGGACCATTTCTTGTTGTATCATATGGAGGTGCTCTATATTTTTTAATGTTTATTGATGATTTCTCCCGTAAAGTTTGGGTCTTTATGCTGAAAAAGAAAGCTAATGTATTCAATATCTTTAAACAATTTAAAGCAATGGTAGAGAAAAGAACAGACAAATCAATTAAATGTTTAAGAACTGACAATGGTGGTGAATTAACTTCAATAGAATTTGAACAATACTGTAAGGATGAAGGAATTGTAAGACACAAAACTATTGTTTATACTCCTTAGCAAAATGGTGTTGCTAAACGTATGAATCAAACTCTTATGGAAAGAGCCAGAAGCATGATCAACAATGCTAACTTGCAAAAGGAGTTGTGGGCAGAAGCAGTATCGACTGCTTGTTATTTAGTTAACAGATCACCTTCAGTAGCAATTAACTGTAAAATTCCTGAAGAAGTTTGGTTAGGTCAGTCTTGTGATTATTCACATTTAAGGATATTTGGCTATGATGCTTATTCTCTTATTCCTAAAAATAAACATTCAAAATTAGATCCAAAATTGAAATGTTATGTCTTTGTTGGGTATGACTATGCAGTGAAAGGATACAAGTTGTGGGATCCTACGTTGCAGAAGATAGTCATTAGTAGAGATGTAACATTTGATGAATCTTCTCTTTAAAAATCAAATGTTGAAAGAATTGAACAGGAACAAGTATCGCCAAATCAACAAGTTCAGTTGGAGGCTAGAATTTTTGGTGCCAGTCAAAAGGAAGAAAAGGCTTCTGGAGAAAAAGTTGTTGAAGATACAAAGGAAGCTGTTGAAGTTTCTGAACCAGTTCAACAACCAGTCACTCTAAGAAGGTCTACAAGGGAAAGAAAAACTCCCAAAAGGCATGAAGATTCTCTTCATCTTTTGCTTTGATTACTGAAGATGGGGAACCTTCTTGTTATCATGATGCAATAGATGATACATATAGCGAACAGTGGAAAACGACTATGGAAGAAGAAATTGATTCCTTAGCCAAGAACAATACCTAGGATCTTGTAGAACTTCTTGAAGGGAGAAGTATTGTTGGATGCAAATGGGTCTTCAAACTAAAATGGAAAGTTGATGGAAGTATCGAAAGGTATAAGGCGAGACTGGTAGCAAAAGGGTATTCTCAGGTTGAAGGTATCGACTTTCATGAGATTTTTTCGCCAGCTGTAAAACTTGTTTCTATTCATACTATGTTGGCACTAACTGCATTACTTAATCTTGAGTTAGAACAATTAGATGTTAAAACAACTTTTCTACATGGTTATTTGAATGAAGAGTTATATATGGAACAACCATAAGGTTTTGTACAAGGTCGCAACAGAAGATTAGTTTGCAAGCTCAGGAAATCATTGTATGGTCTGAGGCAGTGTCCCAGACAATGGTACAAGAAGTTTGACTCCTTCATGGTGAGCCAAAACTTTATTAGAAGTGAGTATGATCATTGTGCATACTTCAAAAGTTTCAATGGCATATTCATTATCTTAGCTATGTATGTTGACGATATACTTATTGCAAGCAAAAGTATGGAAGAGATCAACAGGTTAAAGGCTCAACTCTCTAGGATGTTTGATATGAAGGATCTTGTAGCAACAAAACATATCTCGGGCATGGAGATACACAGAGACAGGAAAAATGGTAAGCTTTGGTTATCACAGTAGAAGTATGTGGAGAAAGTACTTGAAAAGTTCTGTATGAACAATGTGAAACCTGTTAATGTTCCATTAGCTTCCCATTTTAAGCTTTCTTTGGTTTTGAGTCCTATAACTGATGAAGAAAAGTAGTATATGTCTCATGTACCATATGCAAACGTTGTAGGCAACTTAATGTATGTGATGGTATCTTCAATACCTGACATTTCACATGTAGTTGGAGTTGTCAGCGGGTTCATGGCAAATCTAGGTGAAGAACATTGGCGAGCAGTGAAATGGGTGCTTCGATATCTAAGAGGCACAAGTGACCATTGCATCACCTTTAATGGTAGTGAAGGATCAGTCTACGGATATGTAGATACTGATTATGCAGGGGATTTGGACAAAAGAAGATCTACTACAGGTTATGCCTTTACTCTTGTAGGTGGAGCAATTAGTTGGATGTCAAAGCTTCAAGAAACAGTTGCATTGTCCACTACCGAAGCAGAATATATAGCTGCTTCAGATGTCAGTAAAGAAGCAATCTGGTTAAAGGGTCTACTTGATGAGATTGGAAGGACGCAGAAGAAAGTGAATGTGATCTGTGACAGTCAAAATGCTATTCATTTGGCTACAAATCCTTCTTATCACTGCAGAACCAAGCACATTGATGTAAGGTATCATTTTCTGATACATGTGATTGATGGTGGAAAAGTAGCTCTTCAAAAGTTCCATACACGAGAGAATTGTGTAGACATATTCACAAAGCCAGTTACAGTAGAGAAGCTGCAATGGTGTTTAGCTTCTCTTGGCTTGCAGAAAAGATGATGAATGGGCATGGGCAAGGGATTAGGAAAATTATTGTCAAGGTGGAGTTTGTAGGTAATTGACAACAAATTAATGTAAATGTAGATTTGGATAAATTGTATTAGTTATTGACAAGTCAGTTTCATACTGAATGAATAGTTATGTAACTAAGGAGGCTTATATAAAATTGATGAATGCCTGAACTATTGTAATGGAGAATCATTTCATTGATTGAATAGAGATTCCAATCCCTTGCCCCGTGGATGTTTCCTTGACACTCTGTCAGGGTTTTACCACATAAATTCCGAGTTATTACTTGTATGGTTGTTGTCGGTTTCATTTCTTTCTTGTTTTTGTAACCTCCATTAACTACAACACTCTTTTCTCTTTGTCCAAAGAATAGTAATATAAAGATGATTCTTCTTGTCCTATCTGGGACTCCTTTGGTAATATAGGCAAGAGACATCTAGTACACTGGAATAACTTCCACTTCACTACCAATGTTTTTTCCATTATCATTATGGGCCAATTCCAATTAGAATTGTTACAATCATTTGGCTCAAGTATAAACTCCAAATAAATCATGCCATCATTAAAACCTGTTTGTTGAAAGTTTAACGATGGTAATAAGAACCTTACCTTAGTCTCATCTACTTCATTGTAGTATATTTATTTATGTTGATCTTCATACTTGTAGCCTCTTCGTACAAATCCATAATTTATTTTCGCTGTTGGGCATTCCTTCCAAACACATCACAAAATAAAAGTATGTCATCCACGAAGATTAAATGAGTAAGATATAACGTTCTTCCTAACTTTATCCCTTTTTTCTGCTCTCTATTGTTGGGCTTTGACAATGACTTGCTCAAAACTTCTGTTACAGTAAGAAAGAGATAAGCATACAATGGACATCAATTTACGAGATAAGGATACAATGGACATCCTTGTCATAGGCCTCTCACTGGCTTAAATAAGCTTGAAGTTGAGCCATTAATGCGAATAGTAAAAGACTCCACCACAACTCATCAATCAATTTACAAAATGGAGACAAAAACCCAAATGAAACAACATCAATCTCAAATGTAGTCAGTTAACCCTATAATAGGCTTTTGATAAGTCCAACTTCACCACCCTGGCTTTCAATTTCCTAGTTTTGATGAATGCCAACTATTGACTCATGTATCAATTTGTTACTTAGCAACAACTATTGACTCATGTTACTTAAGATGCCAAAGTGCTTCTTTGAAATAGATTCAGATGGGAGTTTTTTTTTAATCTTAAAAATAATCTTTGCTATAATCATATTATATATAAAATTATTGCAAAGTGAGATGGGTCTGCTTTACCTCGAATTATCCATCTTTGGTATAATGACAATGAATGTAGAATTTAAAGTAGCAAGCATGTGTTCTTGACTTCAAGGATTTTTTACACCCTAAGAAGATCATCTTCCACGAGGTCATAAAAAAAACATAAAAAATTCAATAGTACACCCACAAGGGTTGGGACTTTTTATCTTTTTGGAAATTGTGGATCACCTCTAACAGCTCATGTTTAGGGGCTTCTTCTAGTGATCTCTCATTATCTCCCCTCATCAACAAAAGTAAGGGAAATATAAAGACATTAATATTGAGGCATTTTATAATATTGATAATTGTGGATGGATTTTCTTTTTTGTAAATATCTTCAAAAAGATTTATATCTAGTTTAGCTAATTATTAAAATATTGAAACTTTCATATTATTAGTAAAAATTCATCTTAATCATTGATTTAGCAAATGCAGAAAGGGATCAAATTTCTTAAGGTGCAAACTTCTTTTAAGTGTAAAATTTGAAAAAAAAACATTTGTATTTTAAGAAATTTATACACATATTAGTTATTTATATTGTAGTTTTGAATGCATAAATGAATTCGATAACTTTAAAATCCCATTGGGCACTTGGATTGTGTAGACTAAATAGTATAAATTATAAATCTAACAAATCTTTATTACACTTTAAAAAAATTGAATAAAAATATACTTGAAAAGGGGGTCAAAATATAGAAGAGTAAGCCTACTTGAAGTGTTTTAACCATTATTTTTTTCATTTTTTTTAAAGCCATATATAGTATATACATAATTAAAATCGAAACATATTAATTTTATAAGTGAATGAATTACACATCTCTTCCTATTACAAAGTAATTGATTTTTTTTTTTACTTTAAAGAGCATTAAATTAATATTATTATTATTTTGTTAAGTATATATCTATGAAGTTGATATTGAAATAAATTAGTTAACATGGATATTCAAATAATTTATATAAGATTTACATTGAAATATTTTTAAGAAGTATAAGAACTATGCATATTCCTCACACTAAAAAGTGAAAATATAATTTTTTACCTATTTTTATCTCTCTCTAAAATTGATATAAAATTAAGTTACCTCATATGGACATTGAAATATTTTGCCTATGGTAGAGAGTAGGGTCGCGGGGGAACTCTCCCCCTCGAATCTGCTCCTGAATCGCGCTCCGCTTAGGAGCGCGCTCTCTTAAAAAAACTTCCACTCCCTGTTTCGCTCCTGCCAGCGAAAAAGCCGTGCGACAAACATGGAGGGAAGGGGAGGGGAAAAAAGTTAAAAGACCCTCCTCCCCTCCCGTTATTCATCATTTCCTTTGTGAGAGAGCAAGAGAGAGCTTGGAGCTTGAGTTGAGGAGTGAGATTGAGGGAGCCTGCAAAGGAGATTGGGTCTTGGGATTGAAGACCAAAGAGGTAGGATCTACATTCTAATCTAACATTTGTGTTTTTTATATGTTCATTAATAAACGAAAATGTTCTCTTATCACTTTCCCATTCGCATTCCTCCATTTTATTACAAGAAAAAAACTTCAAACATCATGGCTATATGGCTTGGCATTTCTCTTGTTGTTGGTTCCTTTTTTTGTTATTATGGTGTTGGAGAGCAGAAGGAGGGTTGATCACTATGAAGAGGATGAAGTGGGTTTTCGTTGATTTGATGAAAACCCTGGAGAGGAGGAGTACCTTGGTGAGGAGGAAGAAGAGAGTGGAGATGAGCGAACAAAAACCAAGCCAAACCAAACCCCATTATAAAAATATGTTTCTAGGCCTGAAGGAGGGAAAGGGGGTGGAACCACTAAATTTACATGCCTCCATTGCAAAAACACTTACACGGTTCATACACTCATGCCAAAAGGCACCTATGTGGAAAAAGGCCATGGGATGGAGATAAACAAATATGAATTAGAGCTTGTGTAAGTGTGTTAACAACACAAAGAGCCAAATATATAAGGGGAGAGGAGGAAGCCCAATATAAATCTACAAGATCAAAGGGTGTCTTTGAACATAGCCCACAATCACATGTACAAAGAACTCCATCAACATCCCTCCCATGGCAGTGGATATGGAGGCACATGAACAAACATCTCTTTATGACATAGAACCATATCATAATTCCTTGATGGAGGGTGTATGAATGACGTGGATTAAAAAATTTACTAGTTTTCTCTATGCATGCAGGATACCATTCAATGTTCTTCGCTCACCTTATTAGCATGAAATGGTTTCTGCCATTAATGATGCCCCCAAAGGATACACGAGCCTTGGGTATGACAAGGCTAGAACCATGGGACTTGATCATGAAAAAGCAAAAATAGGACATTCTTTGAGTAAAATGACAAATTCTTGGAATGCGCATGGGGTATCCATTGTATCTGATGGATGGACAAATGAAAGGGCAAGCAATTGATAAGTGTTCTTGTTGTGTCAGTTAATCGTGCAATCTTCCTTTTAACATATTATTACTCATAAAAGTTCAAGATTGCCATCAACATTGCAGAACCATTACTTGAAAAAATTGAACATATTGGGCTATACATTGTCATCCAAGTCATCACTGATAATGCTGCTAATTGTAAGGCACCGAGAGCAATTATTGAGCATAGATACCCCAACATATTTTGGTCTAGGTGTTTGGTTCACACAATGAACCTTTTGATGCATGATACTATTAAAAAAAAACCATCAATACAAATGGATTGGTGATTTATACAAGAGATGAAAAAAATGATAAAATTTATTACAAATCATAGCAATACCCATGGGATTTTTCGCAGTCACTCAAGATTGGAGTTGTTGAAGGTTGCGAAGACTAGATTTGCTAGCTATTACCTCACCTTCAGGTGCCTTTTGAAGGTAAGAGAGTCATTGGCTAGCATGGTATCAAGTCGACACTAGAAGGTTGTTGGTACCATTTCATTGCCATCCTTTTCTTCTAGAAATCCATCATTTGTCTATCTTTTTCTCCCATAAACCCTTCATATCCATCGAAATTGATTAATCAATAGCATTATAGTTGTTAATTTACATTAAATTTAATTTGTGAATTTTTATGTTAAAAATTACGAATTTTCAACAAAAATTATAGGATGTCATGACTTCCTGTAAATGGTTTATGATGTGACACATGGCATGGCAGGCAAGTCAAAACAATGGATAGGAACGTGATCTGGAATGTACATGCATGGTGAAAAATCGATTCAACAACAAATCTAACGCTCTTGGATACATGGTCAATGCTGGTCAAACCCAACCTTTTTGGTCACAAAGTCAGCAAAAAGCCATAGTTTCCCAAACTGATTTCGTTTTGCTTTTGGAAATCGGTTTAGATTAGAAAGGATAAAAATCACTCTTTTGTAAAAGCAAAAACATCTGCATAATGTATGTACATCCGATTTAGATAGGAGACAAGCAGATAAAGACTGCGTATTGTATTGTTTCCACAACGATTATTACTTTGTGTATTGTTCAAGAACATTGCTCTTGTATGTGATTTCGATCTTCAGAACTTAATTACAGTCACTGTTTTATTCCTATAGTGCTTATGCGTTAACATTCTCATCGCTTGAAGTTTCTTAAGTGTGCCATTGAAGCGTGGACGGGCCCTACGTGGAGATTGGTATACTGTTAATTTCGTTTCCATAGCGTTTTCGAATTTGAATAGTGTGCATAGTGTTTAATGTTATTTCCTTGTCTGCGAGTTTATCGATTTGATTAGAAATTCTTGCAAATAATATTCATGGTGATAGCTTGAGAATTTGATTGCTAGATCATTGAACAATATCTTGTAAAAGATTTGATCGATCATTAGATTTCAAAGCATCTCTGTGAACTCTTTTTTCATGCATTTAAAATTTCATGTGCTTTTAATTTTCATGAATGCTTAGTGTGTTAGCTGGAAAGAAATTTTCTGTATAATATCCTTGTAAGAGGGTTGAAAACTCAGTCTAGCAATATGATGTATCTTTAGGACAGTTAGATAAGTTAGGTGATCTGAGTGTTAAGGTGAGAGGAAACATATTTTAACCTCCTGCAAAGGAGTGCTGTAGCCTGTCACAGTAGACACTTAGTTAGGGATCCTTTTATGTCTATAGACTTTAGACACGTGCCTCTAAGTTTACCTACCTTGGTTGATATTAAATCTAGTATAATCTAGCACCCTAGATTGGCCACTACATTTTGGCGCCGTTGCTGAGGAGGCGCAATTAGAGGATTTCGAAAGAAAAAAAAAGCAAAATATAAAAAAAAAATTTAAATAAACGAAAACCACAAAAACAAAACATAGATTTGATTTTAATTGCCATTTTAGAAGTCATGTTTGCTTATGCCTAGATCTAGAGATAATAAAGGTAGATTCATAAAAATCCCCCATCCAAAAACTAGCCTACCACCAGGAGCAAACCCTTTAGGAAAAATTGAACACACAACACCATCTGAGGAAATCACCATACAAAAATTAGAAGATAAACACAAATCAAGCCAAAGACTTACACTTATTGAGAGACAAATCCTATTGGCACACGAATCACAGAAGAAACATCTCCCTGAATCTTCTACGAAAAGAGAAAGTAGAAAAATAACTCAACAATCTCTAGAACAACTCTTTGGAACGAGTGACACGAAACAAGCAATTGAATCACCAGAGGAATCTATAAAAATGGCTAAGGAAGGAGGAGGATCAACAAGAAGACCCACTCCTAATCAACAACAATATCAAAGAGAGGAGGAAGAGTCAACCTTTAAATTTCCTATTCACGAACCAGAAGACAATCATGATGACGAAATAAAAATGAAAAACATACCTCCTTCTGTGTTACCAAACTTTTATGGCATGGCTTCAGAAGACTCAGATTCATTCTTGTTTGAGTTTGACATTGTATGTCGAACATATGGTTACACAGATGATGCCCATAGGCTTAGACTCTTCCCAGCAACATTAAAGGCATCAGCACTAAGATGGATCATGGGACTTGGTGAGCATGCAATAACTGATTGGGATGGCATGAGAAGAATATTCCTAAAGAAATAGCAACCTTATTGTAGATCAAAGGATTCTAAAGATGATATCTTTAGGATGAATCAACAAGAGGATGAAAATCTAGAAGAGTACTTGGAACGATTTGCTTACAATTTACAAAAATCAAAACATCGATCCATGACTCTTGATATCATTAGAACAATATTTTTGAAGGGCATTCGAGAGGAATATTTAGATGATCTTAATTTTATGGGAAAAGGTGATATTTCCACCTTACCTTTCGAAGAAATTTCTGATTTATGTGAAAAGTATTCTAGGAGCAAAGCCAAAATTGGAAAGAGAACCATATCATCCAAAGCCACAAAATCTGCTTCAGCTAGTGTCACACGAGCTGAAATAGGAAATTTGTTAGAGGAATTCAAAACAGATCTGTTGAGTACCTTAGGAACTCAAATTGACACTCTTAAAGCTAAGAAAAGACAAGAAGAGGAAGATCAAATGATGGCTATCTTTTTTCCAAAATGCCAGAAGAAACATGCCTTAAAAGATTGCCCATTAGAAAACATTCAAGTTTGTGCCTTTTGTACTGAAAATCATGATATATTTCATTGCTCTAAAGTCAAGGTTTTGCAGAATTGTAATGTGGCAGCTAATATAGATATGGAGAATGTGTATTTTATGGGTGCAAAGAGACCATGGCAGCCAAGACCTCCACCTCAAGGTATGTTCCCAAACCAGAATTTGCATTTTCCTGCACATGATCAGATGTATGCTCAGAATTCATGGAATGTACCCATGCCATGGCAGCACCAAAGTTACCCACAACAATAATGGAGACCATCTCAGCAATACTCTCAACAATATCAACCATACCCTCAACCATACCAACCATATTCGCAGCCATATCAACAATATCATCATCCATATTCGCCATATCCGCAACCATATCAGCAATATCTTCAGCAGCAAGTTGTTTACCCACATCAACCCCAACCCACTCAAGAAGCATTGCCTGCTCCTCCACCAATAAATCCACCGCAATTGCAACTTCCATCTAACCCACAACCTCCTAGACCTATTCAAATCCTTGCTCAACCTGTACCAAATTCAAATAACAGAGCAGAGAGACCAGCTTACAATGTAGATGAGGGACCCTCATATCCCACATTACCCTTGCAAAATATCAATTTGAGGTCTGGTAAGGTACTTCACAAAGAATCTCCAGCAGCTGATAAACAAGAAGAAAACGAAGAAAATGAAAATGAAACTCCAATTCAAAGGCAACCAAATGATGACATCAAAAATAAACAAATGCAACCATTGCATCCACCACCTTTTCCAGACAGATTGGTCCAAACAAAACTCCCCATGTCTATACCACAGTTTGATGTTTTAGATGAGATAAAGAACGTCTATATACAAATCCTGCTACTACAAGCCATAAAAGACATTCCCATATATACTAAAGCCATCAAAGAACTGTGCCTTAAGAAGCCTACAAGGAAAACCATTCATGTTATTGGACATTTAGCTGGCCTTATGACAAACACCATCTCAATGGAAAAGTATGTTGATCCTGGTATTCCCAGAGTCACTACAATAATTAACAACATACATATTCCAAACACCTTAATTGACCTTGGGGCTGAAATAAATGTGATGACTCTTGAAACCATGAAAACACTCCAGCTCACAAACTTGCAGCACACAACAATTGTTCTAGAACTCGCTGATAGGTCTAAAGTGATTCTTGAAGGGATTTTGGAGGACATAATTGTTTCACTGGACTCTTGGGAGTATCCAGTAGAATTTTTAGTTATTCAGCAAAAATCCAATTTAGGAGGACACCCTATCATTCTTGGTAGACCACGGTTAGAAAATGTTGATGCATTCATAGGATGTAGATCGGGTAATATGATCATTTCATGAGGAATTGAAAGAAAACATCTCGCTCTTTACCCATCAACACAATCACCAATAGCAGCACACAATTTATGGCTTGATGATAAATACAATGATAAGGCAGAAGTTCAATCTGTTTTCAGCATCAACCAAATCTATGATTTTCTAGAACATAATAATGATGATTTGGTAGAATTGTTCCTCTCTCAACCTGATGTTTTTGAAGAATTGAGAAATGACCAATACCATGCTACAGATGAACTTTTGGCTCAAATTTTTCAGGAAACATGCACCATTCATTCTTTGCAAACAACATTTCACAACATTTTTCCTATCCAATCTATCACAAACACACAGAGCAAGACCATAGAGATTAGTCTAGGAAAAACTTTGAATATTGGCACTCTCCTAGACTCATCTCAGGAAGAGAAATTGATTCAATTATTGAGAAAATACCAGAAAGCATTTTCTTGGGACTACACCGATATGCACGGAATCCACCCTGAAACATGCACTCACCATATTTATACAGATTGTAATATCAAACCAGTAAGGCAACCGCAGAGACGAATGAATCCCATTCTTCAGGATATTGTTAGAGAGGAATTACAAAAACTATTGAAAGTAAATTTTATCTATCCTATCTATGACAGTCAGTGGGTATCCCCATTGGTAGTAGTGCCCAAGAAAAATAGTAAGTGGAGGATTTGTGTTGACTACAGACAATTGAACAAAGCAACCCTCAAAGATTATTTCCCACTACCATTTATTGACCAAGTACTAGACACATTAGCTGGGAAATCATCATTCTCTTTTCTTGATGGTTTCAGTGGCTACAACCAGATCAGGATAGCCTTAGAGGACCATGACAAAACCACTTTTACTTGTCCCTGGGGCACCTACGCTTATAATGTTTTTCCATTTGGACTTTGCAATGCTCCAGCTACATTTCAGAGAGTTGTATTAGCTATTTTTGCTGATTTAGTTCATGATTGTGTTGAAGTCTATATGGATGATTTTTCAGTGTATGGTGATTCATTTGAGCATGCGTTAGCGAATCTTGAAAAAGTTTTGAAGAGATGTATTGAAGCTAATCTGTCTCTGAGGAACGAAAAGTGTTTTATGATGTTAAATGAAGGGATAATATTAGGACACTATATTTCTTCTCACAACATTAAAGTTGATCCATCAAAAATCCAGATCATTGTCAATTTGCCAATTCCGAAGACTCAAAAAGAGGTGAGAAGTTTTCTTGGGTATGCAAGCTATTACAGAAGGTTTATTTAACATTTTAGTAGAATAGCTTTACCTTTGTTTAAGCTTCTAGCCAAAGATGCACCTTTCAACTGGAATGATAATTGTCAGCAAGCATTTGAAACACTCAAAGAAAAGTTATCAACCACACTAGTCTTAAAAGGACATAATTGGAACCTACCATTTCACATCTTTACAGATGCATCTGATACTGCAGTAGGTGCCTCATTAGGCCAAAAAGAGGAGTCTTGTCATTATGCCATCTATTTCATTAGTAAAAATATAACACTTGCAGAATTAAACTACACAGTCACAGAAAAAGAAATGATTGAAATCATACATGCTGTGAATAAATTCCGACATTATATAACTGGTTATGAGGTTTGTGTATATACTGACCATTATTCCATTAAGCATTTAATGAATAAACTATTAACTAGTGGCAGACTTACTGGATGGTTGTTATTATTACAGGAATTTAACATCACACTGTTAGATAGACCAGGTAAGGAGAATCAGGTGGCAAATTTTCTTTCTAGACTGCAAAATCCAGGTGAGGTTGTTCCAGTTGAAGATTCTTTTCCAGATGAAAATTTATTTGCAATTTCAATAGTGAATCCTTGGTATGCTGACTTGGCCAATTATTTGTCCACAGGAAGAACACCTCCATATTTTACTTCAAAGGAAAAGAAGAGGCTAATCAAACAAATCGCTCGATACTCATGGGTTAATGGAGATTTATTTTACACTGGTTATGATATGATTATTAGATGATGTGTAAGAAATGATGAAATAATTGACATTTTAAAATCTTGCCATGATGAACCGTGTGGTGGGCATTTTGCAGCTAAAAGAACAACATTCAAGATTCTTAGTCTTGGATACTACTCGCCATCTATTTTTAAGGATTCCAAGAAGTACGTGAAGAGTTGTGATAGCTGTCAAAGAATGGGTAGGCCAACATCTACAGATGAGATGCCACTTCAACCTCAAGTACACCTAGAGCCATTTGAAAAATAGGCTCTAGATTTCATAGGACCCACCAATCCAACTTCCAAAGGTAAGAAGTACATCCTAGTATGTACTGATTACGTGACAAAATGGGCTAAAGCCAAAGCACTAGTCCTGGCAACTGAACAAACAGTGGTAAACTTCCCTTTTGAAGAAATTTTTGTAAGGTATGGAGTACCAAGGGAGATAGTAACAGATCAAGGTACTCAATTTACTTCAAAGTTAGTTAAGGACATCATAGAAAAATATCAAATCAAGCACAAAAGAAGTACACCTTACCATCCACAATCCAATGGCCAGGTGGAATCCACAAATAAAACATTGGAAGGAATTATCACTAATACCGTAGCAATGAATAGAAAGAATTGGGAAGAGAAGCTCAAAGATGCACTCTGGGCTTATAGAATCACATGGAAGAATACTACAGGATTTACACCATATCAGTTGGTGTATGGCAAAGAGGTAATGCTTCCTATGGAGTTTCAAATACATACTTACAAGATGGCTACAGATTTAGGAATTGATCTTAATGAAGCACAAAAAGGAAGAATTCAGCAGTTGAACTAGCTGGATGAAATGAGGCAACAAGCAGAGGAGACAACACTCCTAATGTAGAAACAACGGAAGCAGTGGCATGATGCACATCAAAAAGAAACAGTTCAAAGAAGGAGACTGGGCTTTACTCTTTGACTCTAAATTTAGAGATCATAAAGCCAAATTTACCACACAATGGATGGGCCCATATGAAATAGTTCAAGTTTATGAGAATGGGTCAGTCAAGCTTATTACCATTGATGGAGAAGGTCACCCCTTTCTTGTCAATGGCCATAGGTTGAAACTCTATCATAAGCCCATCACCAAGAGGATTTTCTTCAAACTGTATCTCAGCAAAATGAGGTTGAGATATTGCAACCTTCAGCTGTAGTATCTCTACCTTAGTTCATTTCATTTCAATTTAAAAAATAAAAAATAAAATAGAAATAAAAAAATAAACAAACAAACAAACAATTAAAAAAAAAAAATTGAAAAAAATTAAACAAATAATAATAACAATAATGGTTTAGATGTGAAAACTAGACTCTGGCACACTCTAACCCAGAATTCTTACTTGAAAACCAATTCTTTTGTTGGTAAGAATTCCTTGTTCTTTTTGTTTATTGTTTGGTTCATTGATTCAATAATGACTTGAGGACAAGTCAAAGCTTTAGTGGGGGAGAAGCATCGGCATTTTTGTTTTCCTTATTTCATCTCCTCATTGTAAATTCTCAAAGAGTTTGTTTCAGCACTTCAGTATTTCAATAAAGAAGTTGTTTTTGTCTTTGTTCTAATTAGAGGGACCTGTTTAAGCACTATGCAGTGGGACCTATTCAAAAGACTATGTTACCAGCACCAACATTGGAGGGACCTGTTCAACAAACATAAAAGGGACCTACTAAAAAACTGCTATCTCAAGCTACTTCATCAAAGCTTCAATAAAGTTTCAATAGAGTTCAAAGGTTTCTTATCACTGAGGCTCCATCAACACCAAATATCAAGGAAACTGCACACATATAGTTCTTTTCCAGATTTCAAAGAAGCTGCACAAACATTCTCCAGATCTCAGAGGGACCTGTTATATCCAAATTCATCTCAGAGGGACCTGTTATGGACAATGAAGATTAGTCATATCTGAACAAGAAAGATTAGTCCCATCTATGCATGCCAACTCAACTTTTGATCAACTAATAAAGTGTAATGTATTATTGTAATTTTTATTTTTAACATTTAAATTCTTGGATTATTTTAGTGTTAAATGTGATGACTATGACTGCTTATGATCAATTTCAAAAACACCCCTATACCCATTACCCTTGTCACATTCCTAATTCGTATCATTTCCAAACACTCTAGCCTATCCCCATACTCCTCCTACGATTTTTTTTAAATCTTCTATTACACCACCCTCCAAGCCTTGTTATTAACTCCTTATCGGCCATCAAACCTTACTATCGGTCCAACATTTTCCTATTCGGCCAAGTACCAATGAGCAAGGGACAGGTGGTGAACCATTGGAATGCCAAGTGTTACATGATTTGATTCATTGTTTTTCAATTGGCCAAGTTATAACATGATCGTTTGACCCAAGTCGACTCATGCAAACAACTATTCATTATCATACTCCAGTACTCCATACATGCTTATGGCATTCTCATGATGGTACTCATACAACCCAGTACAGCTACTCCTCTGTCCTTGTAATATGAATACGATTTGTTATTATCATTATAGTGAATTGGGTCAATTCGGTTGTTAAAGTTCCACTTCATTCTCAGTTGTAAAAAGGTCGTTCCATACTAGTAATTCAAGCGCTATGATTTCACAAAAAAAGACCGAGAAAATCAAGTGCTACGAAGGGAGCATAGTAATTAGGCTGACAAGTTTCCACCTCTGCCATAATTCAAGGACATTCATCCAGTCGCTGCCTAAGCCATTGAAGGAGCTGACCCCGAGAACAGAGGGAGCTACCAGGTCGGTTGTGTGGAGCGAAAAACAAAGGTAACAAATCAAGAGACCCTTGTTGAATTATTAAGCATAAACGAAGAGGGTTAGAGCAGGAGTTTCTCTGTAAAAATGACTAATAGAGTAGAGCCTAATACATTTAATAGTTCCCAGTATCATGATGTCTGCATTACAATTTTAAGGGAAAAGCAATGGCTACCCTCCTTGGAGAAATTTAATGGGAGCAATGAAGAAGTAACTAAGCAATTTTCCTTTACATTTAATGGAGAGAAAGCATTGATAGGCAACTTCTCTTTTAGGATTTCAGAAGACACCATAGCGCAATCCTTGGGGATCAGCCTAAAAGGAGGAAAATATTTCAAAACAAAAAAATTCAAGGAAAAATCGTGGACCCAATCCATGTCTAGGTCAAGGGTTTCATCTATTAACTGGAAAAAGGGTGTCCATAGGAGCTGGCTGATGCATCCATGGGATGAAATGGTGTATATCATTCAGAAATTTGTTAGGTGTGAGGGTCATTACAGCATAATCTATTTATACCACATCAAAATCCTGTTGCATTTAAAAGGGCAATGCACCATTAGTTTACCCTATTTCCTCTTGCAGAGCTTGACTAAGATGTCAAAAACTATCCAAAAAAAAAGGGTAATGAGGACAAAAGCTTGTATCATTTTGGGTTAATTAAAATTCTCATTGAATTTGAAGTGCAGAAAAGGGGAAAGACATTGAAGGAATCTCTGGTTGCCAATCAAATCAAAGATGGAGAGGATGAACAAGAACAGCAAGAGCACTCAGGATTTATGCTTGACATTGATGAAGAAATCCATGTGCGCAAGTCAAGCAATTTCCCTCCACCCAGCAGTAGTGTAAGTACGAGAAAGATGAGGCAAGAAGTTGCCCAGAAAATTGAGCAAGACAAAATTTTTACTACATATACAAGAAGATCCAGGAGAGTGCAAAAGACCCAGCCACAAGAAGCTCAACCAGAGTCAAATGCACATGCACCGATGGACATCAAGAGCAGTGCTCATTCACAGCTTGGACCGGAAGCCGAAATGGAAGTTGAGAGCAACAACAGGCAAGGAAAAGAGTCGCCACCTGCAATCAAGAAACAAAGGAGGTTGGAAAAACAAATTGAAAAGTTAAAAGAAGAACTGATGGAGGCCAACATGCTGGAGAAAGTCATTAAGAGGGAGAATGGAATGTTGAGAACTCGGAGTAAGAAAACCCAACAGAAAAATGAGAAGCTTAAGGAGCAAATCAAAGAGCTAGGTTGAACAAACTGACATTTGCAAGTGGTAAACCAAATGGTATACTCAAAAGAAAGCCCTCAAGGAGAAATACAAGAACTTGAAACATGAGCTCCACATTCAAAAGGATGCCCAAGCTCAGAAGAACATCGATGCATTGTTAAAAGCAACATAGGTACAATCAGGAACAAAGTATAGAGGCAACACATCAGGACTAGCATGAGGACATGCTAAATCATTGAGCTTGCGGGAGATGTTGGTACCATTCCATTGCCATCTTTTTCTTCTAGAAACACCATCATTTGTCTATCTTTTTCTTCCATAGAACCCTCATATCCATCGGAATTGATTAATTAATAGCATTATAGTTGTTAGTTTACATTAAAGTTAATTTGTGAATTTTTATGTTAAAAATTAGGAATTTTCAACAAAAAGATTACAGGATGTCATGACTTCCTGTAAATGGTTTATAATCTAACACGTGGCATGACAAGAAAGCCAAAGAAATGGATAGGAACGAGACCTGGAATGTACATGCATGGTGAAAAATCCATTCAACATCAAATCAAAAACTCTTGGTTATGCGGTCAATGCTGGTCAAACCCAGCCTTTTGGTTACAAAGGCAGCAAAAAGCCATGGTTTCCCAAACCGGTTTCCTTTTGCTTTTGGAAATCGGTTTAGATTAGAAAGGACCAAAAATCACTCTTTTGTAAAAGCAGAAACATCTTCTTAATGAATGTACATTCGATTTAGATAGGGACAAGCAGATAAAGACTGCGTATTGTTTTGTTTCAAAGGATAATTACGATTACGATTATTATCTCTGTGTATTGTTCTAGAACAGAACTCTTGTATGTGATTGCAATCTTCATAACTTAATTAGAGTCATCGTGTTACTCCAACAGTGTTTATGCGTTAATACTCTCGTTGCTTGAGGTTACTTCAGTGTGTCATTGAAGCGTGGATGGGCCCTGCGTGGATGGGTATACTGTTAATTTCATTTCCTTAGCATTTTTTAATTTGAGTAGTGTGCATAGTGTTTAGTGTTATTTCCATGTTTATGATTTTATTGATTTGATTAGAAATTCTTGCAAATGGTATTTTGGTGATAGCTTAAAAGATTTGATTGTTAGATCATTGAACCATATCTTGTAAGAGATTTCATCCATCGTTAGATTTTAAAGCATCTCCATAGACTTTGTTTTCATGCATTTAAAGTTTAGTTTGCTTTTGATTTTTCATAAATGCTTAAGTGTTAGCTAGAAAGAGATTTTGTGCATAACATCCTTGTAAGAGGATTGAAAACTTGGTCTAGCAATACGTTGTATCTTTAGGACAGTTAGATAAATTAGGTGATGTGAGTGTTAAGGCCAGAGGAAACATATCTTAACCTCCTGTAAAGGAGTGTTGTAGCTTGTCATAGTAGACACTTAGTTAGGAATACTTTTATGTCTATAGACTTTAGACACATGCCTCTAAGTTTACCTACCTTGGTTGATAATAAATCTAGTCTAATCTAGCACCCTAGATTGGCCACTACAACTTCCCTTGATACATTCAACAATACTGAATCTGAGACACACTATCGTATTATGCTCTTTGTCTTCCGATCCAACTTCTTCCATTCTTCATCGAACCCTCCCGTTGGTTTAGTACCCGAATCTACTGCGATCCACTAATCTTTATCCACCAATAGATCGTCCATCTTGATTTTCCACAACTCAAAACTTTGACCATTAAATTTCTCAATCTCTATCTTTCCACTGCTCGACATATTTTTTCACCACCAGAATTGATCTCGCAGATCTCCCACTAAACAGGGTCTACCACAGGCCCGAGCGATACCCCTCAATGACAAAGGCGTCCCCTTGAAGCCAAAATAGCTCTGATACCAAATGTAGGTTTTAACCCCATATAAAAATTACCTGCTTACGAATTCTAAAACACAAAAAATAAACAATGCGCGAGCATAACACATATACACAAAGATTTCGCCTAGATCCCAAAACCGGGACTACCAACTTGATTTTTCATTATATTCCTTTCAATGTTATAATACTTATTTATACATGTCGAAGCTTCCAATACCATGGACCGAAAACCATCGTGTCCAATACCATGGACGGAAAACCATCGTGTCCAAAAAACATGTGTCAAAATCATGCACAAAACCATAGGTGGGTCCGCCCAACATAACATAGGATCCAAAACAAAAAATTTCCAGGACGCTACCCCGTACCCCATAAAGTGGGGTTATGGGTACTCCTAAAGCCCCCTGTGACTTCCCCCCCTCTAATGCCTGGTTAACTACGTGGGTTAGTCGTGGAAAGAATATAACACAACCCAACAAGTGTCGGGCCAAGCAGTCACTGGTGGCTAAGCTAAAGGTTTCAAAATGGGATGCAGGTTCCGACTCTTAGTCAGAACCCGACAAGGGGAATGACAAAGGGAAGTAGATTATCGATGTAGAGCCCAACGCCACCATTGCCACCATGAATATCTAGAAGGAGGAACCCAAAGATCCAGAGGAGGAGGAGCGTCTCTTCCACTCCAGGATGTGGGTAAAGCGCTCCCCGCTACAGCTAATTGTCAACAGTGGGAGCCAAAAGAACCTCATTTCAATAGAGGTCATGAAGCGGCTAGGCTTACTAACCATAGCACATCCACAATCGTACACCATTGGGTGACTTCACCAAGGACGAAATCTTTGCATGAGCCAATATTGCCGCCTTCCATACAACATCAAGCCCTTCACGGATGAGGTATTGTGTGACATTGCCCCCTTGAACTTTGTGATGTATTACTAGGACAACCATACTTGCGGAAGCGGCATGTTGTGTATGAATCAAGGCCCCGTGTTGTTGTTGTTACTTTGGTCTTTTGGTCTGAATCTCAACAGAGGGCATTCACAGAGTTGAAAGATTGCCTCCGGACAGCACCTGTGCTCGCATTACCGGACTTGCAACAACCATTTGAGGTCGAGACAGATGCCTCTGACTGTGCTATTGGGGAAGTCCTTACTTAACATGGGCATCCAGTGGCATATCACAGTGAGACACTTTCAGACACAGAGCGGAAGTATCCCACCTATGACAAAGAGATGTATTCCATTGTGTAGGCCTGTCGATAATGGAAGCATTACATTTTGGGGAAGGAAACGGTCATCCACACAGACCACCGACCCCTACATTTCATATAGACCCAAGGGAAATTCTAGAATGATAGCCATTAGAAGTGGTACACATACCTGCAACAATTCCATTTGAATATCAAGTATAAGAAGGGTAGCACCAATAATGTTGCAGATTGCCTCAGTCGACTACCGATCATGGAGTTAACCACTGTGCTCAACCCTTGTGGGCATGAGACTTCTGATTGGCCACTTCTCTACAAAAGTGACCCAAAATTCAGCCACACATACCAGACACTCTTGGAGGGTCAGCATGTTCCAGATTTTCACCTTCAAGATGCCCTATTATGCCACTTGGGTCACCTTTGTGTTCCTTCAAGCGAGCGTGCCAAGATGATTTGGGAAGCACACTACAGTCGGGCTATTGGACATTTCAGGGTCAAGAAAATGGTGGTAGTACTGCAGAAGCATTTCTATTGGCTGAATATTCGACATGATGTCGGGAAGTACATCAGATGATGCACTGCCTCCGCCATTGCCAAATCGACCATTAAGAAGCAAGGCATCTATACCCCACTGCCTACCCCTAGTCGACCTTGGGAATCCATCTCCATGGATTACATGTCAAGTCTTCCTTCCAGTAAGCATGGAAACGACTGTGTTTTTGTGGTTGTCAACAGGTTCTCGAAGATGGCCACCTTTAAGAAGAATATCATAGTAGAAGCCACTGCTAAAATCTTCTTTGAACAAGTGTGGATACACTTTGGGATCCCACAGTCTATCATCTTAGACCGAGATAGCAGGTTCCTCAGTACATTTTGGTCTAGTCTTTGGTCGATGCTTGACACCAAACTCACTAAGTCCACAACCTTCCATCCTCAAACTGGTGGCCAGACAGAGGTTGTCAACAGGATGATCGTACACATTCTACGCATGTACAACTCAAAGCATCCACACACATGGGACGAGAGCCTCCCCTATGTTCAACACAGCTATAACTAGGCTCTCCATAGCTTGACTGGCCCCAACCCCTTTCAGGTGGGTTTGGGATTCCAATCACTATGTCCCATTGATGTGGCCATGCCAGTTGCATCTACTCACGCAGATTCGGCTCATGTCCAATCCGAAACAGATAAGGAAAACAGCTTCATTGAGCACATCCAACATATTCAATAGTAGGTCCATGACATTCTAGAGAAATCAAATGCCAAGTACAAGTAGCGACATGACCAACATCGGGTGCCACACAAGTTTCAGGTGGGAGACAAAGTCTGGTTGCATTTGTAAAAGGAACGCCTTACTAGAGCCTATCAGAAACTCAGACCACTCCGATATCATCCTTACACCATTACCAAGGCTGTGGGAGACAATGCATTTGAGGTCAGCATTCCCCCATTCCTTGGCCTACACCGAATATTCAATGTGGACTACTTTTGACCATACTTTCCACCACTACTAGGCACATCCAACATTGCAGAACAACTCACACCCACAGAGTTAAATCCAGATTGCATGGAACAAGATACCACTGATTGGATCATGGACACACAGATCAAGCACACTTTCCAGTAGAATATCCAATTGTATCAAGTTTTCAAAGCAGCCCAACTCCTTCACCAGAGCAAGTGGCTCACCAAGGACCAAGTTTAGCAGAAGTTTCCTCATCTCATGGAGGAACTCAACGCAATGGGGACCATTGCTTCCTAAGGGGGGAGGAATGATCCAGGTGGATATTGGTGGCCACCTACCAAGTCCACTTGGACCCCCACCATTGTTTCTTTCAGCTTTTCAAATTCCTCAATTGTAGCACAGTTTACTATTTTTAGCAGTTTTTCGGGTCCTAAACTTCCAGAGCCATTTTGAGGCCCTACATGATGTTTTTTGGGAAAAATGGGACTAACAGGGGTCCACAAACTAATGTTCATCTTCCAAAAGTTGTATTTCTTGGATAGATCTTTCTAACGAGATATTGTGTGTGTCAAATAGAGATCATATGCCAAAGTTACAACCCCGGGAAGTTGATGTACCAATTTACCCAAACGGGGCCCATATTTTGGCGTTTCATCTTCTAGGGTTAGGTTTTTGGATGTTTAGGGTTTTCTATTGTTTCTCAACAATAAATAGGCCTTCGAGCCTCATTATAACATAGTTCAAAAGCATGTAGCCGCCACATCTCTTCTCAGAGATAACCTACCATCACCCTAGCTGGTTTATTTCCATTTCTGTTTGTAAGCATATTTCAGTATTTTACGTTAATGAAATGAAGTATTATTTCTGCTGCATCTTTTTGTATATGGTTATCTTTGTATTTTGTTTCATTCTTGTTTAAATCCGGATCATAAAATGCAAGAAATGATTTACAAAAGCATGACCTGGTTCACTTGGTTCATACACCGACACTTTGCCTTTAAGGCGCTACTCTAGATGGAGCCTCCAACAAGTGGCTCGTTGATGGCCACTTCTATCACAATGATTGCAATAGGTCTTCTTCCTCCATATCTTCTTAACATTTTTCTTTACCTACTATTGGGAGGGTATTTCACACCTCATCCTTTTGTGTGCTTCCATTCTTTTCCAACACTTAGAAAATGAATGGTTCGGTAATCCACAAAGGGTACATGTTTTTCGATGCCTTGATTTATGTTCATCTTTAACAATATGACTATAATTGAAATGAACATTCGAATGTCAAGAGTGGTTATACCTTTCCTTGCCGTCTATGGTGTCATTATGGTGATAAGAGCTTGCTCAGCTCTCTCCCTGCAATGGGCACTGCCATGGGATGATGGAGATGTGTTCCCATCATTCTCTTTCCTCGACAATTTCGATGATGTCTCGGAAGAATCTGACACCTTTGAGCATTCTCCCTTGGTGTATCCAATGCACGAGTATCCAAACTTAGCCAGCAACATGAAAGTTTGTTTACATGTTGTGGCTAAACAAGTTGAAATTCATTGACTGATTGGTCAAAAGCCAGTTTTACTGAAAGGGTTTGATCTCTCAAGAAATGAGTTGTATTTCATTATTGTAATAGTTAGAAATTGTCTTATTTTAGGCTCAAAGATATGTTTTTAGCATAGGTATGAGGTAGAGCTAGTTATTAGAAGGTTTGCTGTTAGACTTTTTAAAATTAGAGATTGAGTTGTTAGACATAGTTAGAGTGATATCTGATTGATAAAAGGAAGGAAAAATGTATTGAAAAGAGAGAGGATTGAGTGGAGCGAGAGCAAGAATAGTGTGCGGATTTCATATGAAATAGAAGTATTATATTTTTTTTTAATCAGGCCCAAGGCCGAGCCTCTGTAACTCTTTTATTATGAATAAATTGTTGTTGTGTGCGTGATTACGTATACAGCCTGTGGAAATCCTCGAGTGCTTTGCATTCTTTGTATTCGGGCAGAGTGTTATTTCCTTTGTTTTTCTATGTTTATGCCTAAATCATAGAATGAACATAAGTCATAGGCTTTTTATATAAATCTTATTGTTTGATCCACTTTAATCCTGATCGTTGGATCACCAATATCGGGTCGGTGGAGTTTATTACACCATTTTGATCCCGCAAGTGAAAACCCCAACTTACACTAAAAATCGGCGCAAAACAGAGATCGCATCCAAGTCCAGACATGAAATATTATTGACGAGAGCCTATACCTTATCGAGTTCGAAAGACTGATCGGATCGACACTTTGAAGTGCACAGAGTCTAGACAATGGGCATTGCGATTTGCGATCGGCCGATTCAATCGTGGTCGTTAGATCGTGAACTAATCGTAACCGTTGGATCACGAAAGCGGTCTCACTACAGTGAATGGTATTTTGGGCGCCTTAAAGATTGTAAGCTATTTTGAAGGGTCAGAACCCTATCCCATTGAACCTTTGACACGTAGCCGAGGAGGAGAGATAAAAATAGTTTATCAGGGAGTTAACCCCCGGCTTATTGTCTCACTCGAAATCTCCAACAACTGCCAGATCTCATAGATCCAGATCGGCGGTCACAAAGGATTAGCACATTGACTTTCCGTGTACGATGAGCATGCCGATTTAAAAAGGTAAATTTCATTATTTTTGAAATTTCATTATTTTTGTCTGTTTTCAAAGGAATTCCAATATAAAAGGGAAAAGGTCGCGTTATATTTAAAAGGGAATAGTAGGGTGATTATTTGGGGTTCCTTCAGTTCTGCTTCCACCTGCGTCAGTATCTCAAGCCTACAAATTGAGGTCTCTGCACAACCTCCAATGGTTGAGCTATGCCTTGGTTATTAACACCAAGTTATTTTTCCTCCTCATGCCTCATCCTGGTAAGGAGCCTCATGTTTGTCCCTATAATTGGGATCTCCAAATCTCCAACAAAAATAATGCTATGTGAAGACGAAACTGAAAGGAAATAGACATATTTTACCTCCTCTGTCAATTTGGAAAGAACTGATGAGGGCTTCTCATCATCTGTTGTTGCTCATTCGCTATCTATCTCAGCGCCTTCCCCAACTTATTTCCTAACATACCCAAGTCCTACCTGACGGGGTAATTCTTATACTTTGATGGGTTGACAATGCTTTGGCCATTAATACCCAAGCCCTTTCCTCCATACCCCATTCTCTTCAATAGTTTGGAGCCAATTCCTGTGGTATGATTTTAAAAAACAGCGAAATCATCATCAGGACACATACACAAATTTAGAGAATTACTTTTTACCTCACATGGGTCAAGCTACAGCTTTTCCAAGGCCTCGTCCTTAGATTGTAACTGTCATAGCAAACTTTGTTCTCCTCTTTCTCTTCATATAGAAGCATCTTCAATTCAGCATTATCTGTTTGAAGACTTTGGTTGCTGTGCTTCATCTCTTCCAGTGCCTCTTCTGTGGCTTGTAGCTGAATTTGCAATCGCCCCTTTTCTTCTGTCTCTTTCTATAGAGATTCATACATTATTTCCACCCTTTTGGAAATTTTGAGCATGGTCTCGTACATTTCTTTTTCATCTTCTGTTGCTGCATGTTCCATTGTTCACACTTGCAATTCACATCCATGCAAAGACTGCTCTAATACCACTTGATCCAGGTTCGGGTGTGACAAAGGACCCTTCTAAGACCTTATACTTTGGTGATGTGTTAAATTGCATTTTTTTAAAAGAACATAAATGAATACATGTGCATGTTGTAAAGAAGAATGAATAAGACAAGAGTCAGCAACATAAAATAACAAGACGTTGATAACGGAGTTCGTCTAGGAGGGACTACATCTCTAGGCTCCGATGTAAAGATGGTGTAGACCGTTGCATTAAGTGTTGTCAATAGTGATGGTGTACATAAGAGGTGATGTTGCTATCATACAAGGAAAATTCCCTCACGTAGGAGTGGCTCCAAGAAATGTCCCGCTACAGGAACTCTTAGTCAAAATGACTCATACTAGTATGACACAAACTCTACATGATGATAATAAACATCCTGCCAACATGGCATAAAAGGGATTTCAGTGCAATCATACATGGCGAAACATGAGTATCCCATCAACATAACGACAAAGGGATCTCAAAGAAAACATGGCGAGTCATGACAACAAGTACATCCCACAAATGATTCCGCATCACATCAAGCAAGAATCATGAAAACAAGTAAGAAACAAGATCCCCCATCAAACATCAAATAGGGATCTATGCAACACGATGCATAGCAAAAAGAAGTACATGAAAACACTGCATATACCTCACATTCAGGGGCCATCTGAGGGAAATGATGTCAAACTACTAAAGTTTTTCATACCATCAATCTCACGACGTCAAATCACATGGAAATGGTTGCTCACACATGAATGCTGACACCTGTAATCTAATTAGAAAAGTGGCCGAAAAATGAAACGAACAAATGGAAAACCTGAATGGACCATTAGATTTCTGGCATCAAGTAGTGCAAAATTGACTGTCAAATTTCTGAATTTTGAGAAAATGAAAATCTAGGGCTCAAGGAATATTTTAGATTCCCCCTAGATTCCTCAAAGATTACCTCCTTTGGGTCCTATGCAAATCTGCTCCTCAGATCAAGAAATTAGCTGCGTCATCGGGTTCATGTCGCTGAAAGGTGTAAGATCGACATAAAATTTGTCCAATTTGGACACTGCAAAAATTTCATCCTCTTGGGAATTTCACTCAATCATGGTTCCGCCTATGTTTTTTCTCAAGTTCATGGTTCCACCTACAATAAATTAATTAAAAAAAACTTTTCCTTGGTTTCTGTGCATGCTTTGGGCCCTCCATCCTTGGGCACGCTAGCAAATGTTGGGTTTATATGAGTTTTTGGGCAAAGGTATCAATGAATACCCTTATGAGTTGTTGGTATGGTTGGCGGATTGTGTGGAGGTGAGTCGGGTTCAAACCCTGCCCACTCCAAAATAGCACGCAACATTATTGTTAACCATTTTTTTCTTTTAGATGGTGCATATTTTTAATGGTACATTGTTCCATTTGGGGTGTGTCGTTTGATTGGTTTGCAGGTTACATTGCATTAAAGTTTGTTGGTCAGGCGAGTTCGATTCCCGTAGGCCTATTTATAAACGGAACACAGTTATGTGTTGGGGTGTGGGCCGGGTCCACCAAAGGTGGCCCGCCCATTCCTGTTATGCTATGTTTAATGCATGGGTTTGACTGGAGGGTTGGAGGGTTTGGTGGACCAGTGGGGGTCATGGCCTGTTGGTCCCCTTTTTTAATATAATTTATGTTGTATGGTTAAGGGAGGGCCGGCAGGGGCTGTGGCTCTTCGGCCCATCAATAAATTTTGTTTTCTTTAATATATGAAGTATATTGGGGGATGGCAGGGTTGGTGGCTCGCCACCCCAATAATATTTTTTTTCTGTTGAAAAAGACAAAGTAGTCATTTTTTAAAATTTGAAAAATGACTGAAGGAGACAAATTAAACAGGCCACAAATTCGCTCGAAATCTGGCTAGATTTGGCCGGATTCTGTCTACTGGGAAACGTCCAAATTGCGTCTCCATTAAGCCTGCCCAATCAACAAAAGTCAACCAAACTTTGACTAGCTCGTTCTCCCTCATACGAGCTCGAATTGACGAACCGTTCACACCATTGCGATCAGGACAAAAAGATCTACGCTTTGGTCTTGGTTCGAAAGCATTCTGATCACTTTGATTTTTAACCTTCCATAAGCCCTTTTGTTCCTTTGTGTGTGTCTCTAGAGCCACATGGATCACTGAGAACGTGTATGAAAATGATATATAGGATCATCTACAAGAGCACCTACTGCATCCCACGTATAACAGACCCATTTTGGAAGCTGAGGAGATTAAGGAGGATCCCAAGAAGGTGGGGGAGGATTGTCATCCTCATTGTCATTATCTGAAGAAGAAATATTTTCAAAAGTAGAAGGGATAGAGAGAGGTGGTACATCCACCAAACTAGGTTCGTAGGCCGGTATATTTTCAGCAAACTTTACATCTCTTCTAATGATAACATTTTTGGATTTAGGTTGAAGAAGTCTATATCCTTTGACATCTTCAGAATATCCAGCAAAAATACATTTTTCACTCTTAGGTTCTAAGGCTTTATGTTTCTCATTTGGGATATGGGCCCGTGCTTCACTTCCAAAAACGTGAAAGCGACTTACATCTGGTTTAATTGAGATCCATGCTTCTTCTGGAGTTATATTCTTTAAAACCTTAGTAGGAGTGTGATTTACTATTTAATTTGCACGGTTAATTTCTTCCACCCAAAATTTAAGACTAAGTCCTTTAGATTAAAGCATGCAATTAACCATTTATTTTAAGGTGAGTTTCTTCCTTTTAGCTACACCATTTTGCTGTGGAGTATATGGAATAGTATGTTGCAATTGAATTCCATGCTCAATGCAAAAGTTGTTGAACTTATTGTTAACATATTCTCCACCATTATCAGATCTTAACTTAAGAATTTGATGTCTAGATTGTTTCTCAACAAAGGCCTTGAAGGCCAAGAACATGTTAAAGACTTCACTCTTGAGTTTTAAGAAGTATACCTAAGTGCGTATGGAGAAATCATCAATGAAAGTTAAGAAATACTTGTAGCCATAGAGTGAAACAACTTGAAGTGGACCACATACATCACTATGCACAAGCTGTAAAGTGGTTGAGGTGTGCCAAAAGGCATATTTTTCAAAACTATCCCAATGATGTTTTCCGAATACACATCCGAAACAAGCACCATCTTTGCAATATACCATTTTTTCTTTACATAGATTTTGAAAGGAGAGATAGTTTAAGTGACCAAATCACTCATGCCAAAGTTTGCTCACTTCATCATTATGAGAAACAAATACCATGGGAAGAGTTGGTGATCCAAAGTTGTTAAACTCATACAACCTTGTAGAATCATTAGCAATGCGAGTAGCTAAAATCTATCTAGGATCTCTTAGGTCCTTAATCACAACATCATGAGGTAAAAAACCAATGATTTTATCTTTACCTGAATGAGTTATCTGATATACAAATAAAAGGCTGTAGGATAAGGTGGGAACACAAAATACATCATAAAATTGACCATTGTCTAGATGAATAGTTCCAATCCCTACAACACTAAGAGATCTATCATCATCAACATATATATTTTTGGTGTTACAATTATTTAAATAAGAAAACATGGATTTTTTTTTGTCCATGTGATAAGAAGCTCCAAAATCAATGAGCCACTCATGAGAATGAGAAGAAGAAGAAACATTTAGTGCATAAACAGACCGAGATGCTTGAAAACCACATGAAAAAAGTGTTATTCCTGAAGATGAAGTTGAAGTTAAAGAGTGCTCCAAATGGATGTTATGCTTCTTCATTGATGCTTCCAAGACTTCCATCTTATTAAAGCATTTGGATTCTAAGTGGTCATCACGATTACAAAAGTTGCGATGTATATCAATATTCTTCCCTTTGTTTTATTTGCCTTATCATTTTGTTGAATTGATTTTTCTTTTTGATACTGAAATTTCTTAGGACCCTTGTTTGGTTTAGGACCATTCTTTTTAGGATTTTGCTTCTTATGACTCTTTGAATTTGGTTTCTACTGGGCTGCTAAGGATTTCTTAGAAGAGTTTCCAGTATTAACAAGACCAAGATGTGAGATTTTTTTCTTGTTCTCTTATTAAAGAATCACAAAAGGCATCAAAAGAGGGGGGCTTGTAGGCTTGTCCTAGAGAAAGAAAGGTTTCTATAGTAGAATGGAAGTTGGAAACAAACACAAAGTAGGTTGGTACTAACTTAGTAAGAATGGAATAGATAAGGCTACCATATTCTTTCTTAATCTTAAGACCTTCCAAGAGAAGTCTAAGGGTCTCGAACTTGGACAAAAAATATTCAGTGGAAGTGAAATTATTGGGGTCCAATGTAAGAAACTCATTTTCAAGTTGATGGGCTCTAATTTCATTTTTAATTCCAAAAACTTTATTGAGTTGTTTCATTGCTTCATTAGGGGTATCAAGTTCTGTGATATGGAATCTAAGGTCTAGAGAAATAGACATCTCTATAAACCCACGTGATTTATCTTGCTTATCTTCCCATTTGGTTACCTTATCTTCATCTTTAGGTTTAGATTCTTGGCCTGCGATTATTTTGTAAAGACCGTTACTTGCAAGTAAATCCACAATGTAGGATAACCATTGGAAGTAGTTGGTGCTGTCAATAATAACTAGGCATGGACTTTCCATTTTAAAAGATATTTAAGCTGAATATGCTAAAACTAAGTATTCCAGTGGGAATATCTCGAAAAATTAGGCCAATTAAAAAAATGGCTCTGAAAACAACTTCCGGATGAAGAAGTTATCGCTTTTTGAAGAAAAGTTTATGAAAATGCCGACAAACTATGTGAATGTTGGGAAGTGAATGATAATGTTATATTTTAAAAAATCTGCCCCCCTTTCCAAATTTAATTTAATTACCTTACTTTTAAAAAAAATAGTACTTTATGTAACCCACTTTTATAAATAAGTGAAAGGTCACTTTTACAATGGTACTTTATGAACTACCTAATAAATTGTAACTTAAATAAAAGATAAAGTGACTTAGGAATTATAAGTGACTCACTTTTTATAATGGGTGAGAACACTTTTACATAAAGTAACTTTAAAACATAAGTTACATGTTCTTTTTGAAAAAGTACTCAACAAAAAGAAAGACTTTAACCCAAGACCTATATTCTCATAAAGTAATTTTACACCAAGTAAGCTACTTTAAAATGTTAGAAATTTTTGGAAATGAGGTAGAGTTTTTTTTCACAGAAGCTTTGGAGTGCGTGCTTACTTCAAAAACCTCTTGTTCCCTACAAAACAAAAAAACCATACAACCCATAACAAACATGAAAAATAAATCCAAGTCTTATGGCTTAAAGTTAGATTTGGCCGGAAACTAAATATTTTCCTGAAGGTTTCTGATTTTCCGAGATCACATTAAGGCACAACAGAAAAGAGCATATGCATGAGAACAATATTTTCTTTCTGTTTCTGTTTTACCCAGATCACACACAGTCATGAGGCAAAGAGCATATGCAAAAATGAAAAATATAGATTCGATAATAATTTTTTTTATAGATGACTATGAACCGAAATAAACAGAGAGATAAATAATTGTAACTGCAAATAAAGATTGTATACCTTCATATCTTAAAAAAGACATAGTTAGGGCTACTAGAAACCTTTTCAAGTGAAACAAAAGGGGTTCCTCACTGGAACATATGCTCCTAACACAATAGAGCAGTCATCTCAGCTCGAAAGCAGTTAGAAATAATAGATCTAGGAAATGACAGTCAGATGCAGTTGTACCGAATTTGGATTTGGATCACCAATGGATACAACCCTCGAATAGCTGTGATACCATGTAGGAATTTACACGGTAAATTCCTTAGGTAAAAAAATAAAATGACACCACTCATAAACAGATCACAGATAGGTACATTAGTATTCTTGACGTGGTTAAAACCCTCAAAGTGGGAAACAGTCCACAGCCTGAGCTGTTGAAAATAGCAACAAGAAATGATAAAAATAGAAGTGCTAAAAATATCACTGCTATAAATATCATTTTGGGATACATTCTAATATTAGTTAGTCCTTGAACTAAAATTGAGAATTAAAATTCGAATTTTATTTTAGCATCTGTTTGAAAAATAATTAATTAATCCATCTTGAGTTAATTAGTTGGAGAAAATCAAACATGAAGTCTATGTGAAGACATGCAACAGTTTCCCCTTTGATTGAGGAAGTTATCCCTTGATTAAGGAGACTATGATGAGTTGTACTTTGAGTTGTAATTAGCTAGCTCAGTTAACTGAGTTAAGTCCAGTTAGATTAGTTCTAATAGTTTGGGGAACTGATTGTGAGTTTAGTTAGTTAATGCATGCATGCATGTAACTACTGCACTTCACATAATTGAATATTCTCTCATAAATAACTCATGCATGTCAGTTCGATGAGAGACCCAGTTGAGATCAGATGATGGGACAATGTACTATCAGTTGCAGGAATATTCCATTGAGGATATCTCTTGCATGTAGAAGGAATTCATTCCTTGGAGATTGTGTAGTTACTTCTGAGTTTGGTGAGTTGTGTGAGAGGTTAATTCACACAGGTGGCAGCCAAAGGACCCAAGAGAAGCTGCACAAGGAAATAAGAGGCTTGGAGGACTGAGGGAAAGCATATGTTGTGTCTATTTAGTCTATGAGCAACATTGAAGGATTGTACTAAGAGTTGGATAGCATGTGAGCTAAAGCTTTGTGTAATCCAGACATATTTCCACTTGTATGATAATACAGAGATCGTGGTTTTTAGCTGAGGCTTTCCCCAGAGTGTTCCTCTATGTTCATGTGTGATTAATTTCTCATTCTCTGTTATATGTGTTCTATTTGATCTTGCTCAAAATCGATTAAGCTTTCGCATGTTTGTTTATAGAAGTAGATCAAGTATTTTGCTTTAGTATATTGCATTATCATGTGATCTACAGTGGGAAATTCTACATGATATCAGAGCAAAGGTGATCAAAGTGAAGAACAATATACAAAGAAGGAAGAAGGAAGAAGTTTGAAGTTCCTGATTATAGAAATCGAAATATTATCACATCTCAAATTTCACCAATGGCGTTCAACGGTTTGAGACTCGAGTATGCCCTTGATGGCAGCTCGAATTATATAGACTAGAAGGATCGCATGGAAGTAGTATTAGAGGACAACGGTTTGAAGGAATTCATTGATCAAAAAGTCCCCAAGCCAGTAGCTGCTAATGCCCAAGAATTGGTGGAATGGAAGAAATGTGTGGCTAGAGCGAGGAGAATCCTTTTGGATGGAGTTCGAGACCACATTGTCTCGAGTCTCCATGGGAAGGAGACACTGTTTTCAATGTGGAAAATATTGAAGGATCTATATCAAAATAGCAGCGATCAGAGGAAGTTGGCGCTGAAAGACAAGCTTCAGAAAATCAAGTGTGAAAAGGGAGACACCATCTCTACATATCTGGACAAGCTCACCACCTGCAGGGATAAGATTGGAAGTGTAGGGATCATAACAGCCGATGATGACATGGTGAGTCTTGCTCTCCTCGGTCTTCTTAAGAGCTGGCATAGCTACCAAGACTCGGTAAATAAAAGAGAGAAATTTCCAAATTGGGAATGACTTTGGTCAGATCTGATGCAGGAGGAGATAAGGAGAAGCACTAGAGATGGATCTTCATCAAAGCAAGATGATGAAGAAAATCTAACCTTAGCGAGTAAGGCAAGGAAAGGGAAAGGGAAGGCGTCCCATTCCAAATCTAGTTCTTCCCATGGTGGGAGAAGATTGACAAATCAAAAGTGAGATGTTTTCGTTTTCATGAGGTGGGCCATTACGCTACGAATTTTCAACAGAAGAAATCCAAGCAGGGATCCTCCAAGGGATCAGATGGTGAGGCACTGGCCTCATAGTTCGAATTGAATTTCACTGTCATCGCATGCATGGTTTCATCATTGGTGGGGAGTGTTGAGTACCTGGACAATGGAAACTCATTCCACATGACTAGCAACAAGAATATTTTCAATACCTTGGAGGAGAAGGACCTCCATATGCGCATCGAGATGGGCGATGATGGAAAGTACTATGTTTCAGGTAAAAGTACGGTTGTGTTTCAGAGGGAGCATGGAGCTCCTCTCACCCTAACTGATGTAAAGTATGTGCCTGGTCTGAAGAAGAATATTGTGTCTATTGCTATGCTGGAAGACAAAGGCTATGATGTAGTCTTTAGTAAAGGAAAGGCATTCGTGAGGCATATCGGCACTGGACAGACCAAGAGGATTGGGATTTGAGCAAAAAATCTCTTCAAGCTAGAGGTAGATGAATGTGCTGCATTGAGTTTCAAAGCAGAGTTGGTGCAGAGCCAAGATGTTGGTGAGCTATAGCATAGAAGATTGGGCCACTTGCACCATGGGGACTTGAAGATCATGCAACAGATTTCTACCGAACTTTCCAAGGGATAACTGGAGCAAGTGGATACATGCAAAGGTTGTACCTTGGGTTAGTATGTGAAATATTCCTTTCAGGATCGAGATAGTAGAGCTGGAGAAATACTAGAGCGAGTTCATACAGATGTGTGTGGACCATTCTCTACAACCTCCACCGCTAAACAAAGGTACTATGTTATTTTTATTGATGATTTTTCTCATAGATGTTGGATCTACTTTATGTAGAAGAAGGATAAAACCTTCTCAAGGTTTTGTGAGTTTAAAGCCTTGGCAAAGAAAGAATATCGAAAGAAGATAAGGGCCTTGCATAGCGACAATGGTGGAGAGTATGTCTCCCAACAGTTTAAGGACTTCTATGCAGAAGAAGGAATTAAACTGGAGTTGACGACACCCCATAACCCACAACAGAATGGGGTGGCCGAAAGGAAGAACAGATCAATTGTGGGAGCAACTTGAGTGATGTTGCATGACGAAAGCCTACCACTTCATTTGTGGGCTGAGGCATGCAATACAGCAGTATACTTGCAGAACAGAAGCCCACATCGTATACTGGGAATGAAGACACCAATGGAGGCCTTTCCCGGGAAGAGACCAGATGTGACTCACTTCAATATCTTTGGATCATTGGTTTATTTCCATGTGATCAAAGATGCCCAGACGAAGCTAGATCCAACAACTGAGTTGGGGATACTTATGGGGTACACTGATACACCCCATAACTATCAAGTGTTCTGGCCTACCAGTCAGAGGATGGTGGTACAGAGAGATCTAAAGTTCAACGAACAGAAAGCCATGCGAGTATCGCTTGAGAGGGAGCTCAAGTTGCATGCAGAGGAGGAGCTTTTAGTTCTTAAGGAGGAGGAGCCTCAGACTAATGCGAAGCAACGACATGCAGAGGATCCAGGAGTGGAGACATCCACTCGTGCAAAGTCTTCCAAAGATGGGCGGAAACACTCAAGGGAAGCTGACAGATTGATGCTAGATGCGAGAGAAAATGTGGGATAGCCATCTTATCAGCATAGACAGAGGAGGTCACCCGAGCGATACATTGGTTACATGGCCCTGGTTGGGGAGTGTGAAGAGACCAAACCTTCTTCATTCGAGGAAGCAGTGAAACAACTAGTCTGGGTTGATGCTATGGTGGAGGAGTACAACTCCATCATTCAGAACTATGTTTGGGATGTTGTCCCAAGACCGAAGGACAAGTCAGTGGTGAGTTCCGGATGGCTTTACAAGGTAAAGCAAGCAGCTGATGGCAGTGTTGAGAAACATAAGGCAAGGTTTGTTTCCTATGGTTTCTCTCAGGTTGAGGGGATCAACTATGATGAGACTTTTGCTCTTGTAGCAAGGTACTCATCTATCAAATCGATGTTGGCACTATCAACTCAGATGGGTTGAAAGATCCATTAGATGGATGTGACGACTGTGTTCCTCAATGGAAAGATTGAGGAAGAGGTGTACATTGAGTAGATGGAAGGATTTGAGACCTTCGATCATGAGTCACATGTGTGCGGACTCAAGAGAGCTCTGTACGGGCTGAAGCAAGCACCTCATTCTTGGTACACCAAGATCAACAGCTATTTCACCGGGTTGGGCTTCACCAAGAGTGAAGCAGATGTGAACCTTTACCACATCATGGTAGAAGGTAAGCCATTGATCATTGTTCTTTATGTTGATGATCTGATATTGACATGTGATGATCAGTTGATCAAGTCTTGCAAGGAGGACCTTGCAAGAGAGTTCGAGATGAAAGAGAAGGGTCTTATGCACTACTTTCTATGCATGGAAGTGTGGCAGAAGGATGGGGAAGTGTTTATGTCTCAAGGCAAGTATGCCAATGAGATACTCAGGAGATTCCACATGGAGAAGTGCAAGCCCATGTAGACTCCTCTAGCTGGTAACCAGAGGAAGGAAGATGCTACTTTAGGTGAGGTAGTAGCTGCTACTATTTATCGGTAGCTTGTGGGTTCATTGATGTATCTAGTGAACACACAACCAGATTTGTGCTTTGCGGTGAATCAACTGAGTCAAGCTATGGTTCAGCCTACCAAGCTGTTTTGGAAGGCAATGAAGCATGTGCTGAGATACCTCAGAGGCACATCTCAGTATGGATTGTGGTACAGACAGACATAATGAGTGAAGCTTGAGGGCTTCACAAATGCAGATTGGGCAGGGAGTCCATCAGTCCAGAAGAGCACTTCAGGAGGAATTTTCAATGTTGGGTCAGCTGCAAGTTCTTGGTACAGTAGGAAACAGAGGTCAGTTGCACTTAGCTCAGCAGAGGCTGAATACATGGCTACCAGTTGGATTGATTGGTTAGAGAATGGATCCAACTGTGATCTATTCCGATAATCGGAGTTGTATCAAACTCTCTGAAATTCTAGTATTTCATGACAGGTCCATGCACATCAATATCCGGTATCATCATCTTTGAGACTGTGTGGTGAAAAGGATCATGCTGTTGCTCTATGTTTCGACCGAGGAATAGGATGCAGATATTATGACTAAGGCATTGTCAAAATGCAAGTTCGAGTTCCACAAAGATAGGATTGGGGTGACAATAATCCCTTTCTTGTTGAGAGGGAGTGTTGAGAATAGCAACAAGAAATGCTAAAAATAGAAGTGCTAAAAATAGCACTACTATAAATAGCATTTCGGGATATATTCCAATTTTAGTTAGTCACTGAACTAAAATTGAGAATTAAAATTTGAATTTGATTTTAATAACTGTTTGAAAAATAATTAATTAATTCATCTTGAGTTAATTAGTTGGAAAAAATCAAACATGAAGTCTATGTGAAGACATGCAACAGTTTCCCCTTTGATTAAGGAAGTTATCCCTTGATTAAGGAGATCAGGATGAGTTGTACTTTGATCTGTAATTAGTTAGCTTAGTTAACTGAGTTAAGTCCAGTTAGATTAATTCCAACAGTTTGTGGAACTGATTGTGAGCTCAATTAGTTAATGCATGCATGCATCTAACTACTGCACTTCAGATAACTGAATATTCTCTCTTAAATAACTCATGCATGTTAATTCAGTCAAAGACCCAGTTGAGATCAGATGATGGGACAATATACTATCAGTTGTAGGAATATTCCATTGAGGATATCTCTTGCATGCAGAAGGAATTCATTCCTTGGAGATTGCGCAGTTACTTCTGAGTTTGTTGAGTTGTGTGAGAGGCTAATTCACACAGGTGGCAGCCAGAGGACCCACGAGAAATTGCGCAAAGAAATAAGAGGCTTGGAGGACTAAGGGAAGGCATATGTTGTGTCTATTTAGTCTATGACGAGCATTGAGGGATTGTATTGAAAGCTCGATAGCTTGTGAGCTAAAGCTTTGTGTAATTCAGACATATTTCCACTTGTATGATAATACAAAGATCAAGGTTTTTAGTTGAGGCTTTCTCCAGAGTATTCTTCTGTGTTCATGTGTGATTGATTTCTCAGTCTTTGTTATATGTGTTCTATTTGATCTTGCTCAAAATCGATTAAACTTCTGGAAGTTTGTTTGTAGAAGTAGATCAAGAATTTTGCTTTAGTATATTGCATTATCAGGTGATCTGTAGTGGGAAATTCTACATGAGCCAACACGACCACTTAGGGAATTTATTAATGTAAAAGAAAAAAAATTTACATAAGGTTTTCTCATGAAGTCATCTAACAAATGACCCTCCATGCTTTTTAAATAGAGATGATGTACCAATCAGGTGTTAAGCCACATATCAAGTGTCAGTAACACCGAGGAGACAATGAACTGTCACATCACTTCATGTCTAGAACATATTGTGACCGTTGGATTGTAAGTTACAAAAATTACCTATTAAAGAAACACAATTTACCTAACTATACACTAGACCAAGTTGTACTTAATTATTTCCTATGTGCGAGAATATCCTAACATAAAGCACATGAACATAAATTTATTGGAAAATGATTTCTCTCCACGCTTTTAGTTGCAATAATTTATTTATTTATTTTGAGTTACATCATAAATCTTCATCAACATCAAAGCATATATATATATATATATATTAATTTGTGTGCATTTTTTATGATTGTGTAGTGTTTTGCTATTATACATGTGGATTTGTCTTTTTTTCTTTTTAATTATTAATATTTTTTTAAATGATACTTTCCAATTCCATATTAAAAATTAAATAAATTATATTTTTTATTTAATCCAAAGTTATAAATATATACGATTAAAATTATTCATATATAGGAATATCTATTTTACTGGACAAAGAAATTCAAACACTTATCTTCTCTTCTGGCCTTTGTAGCTTGAGGTATATGGCTAAGAAACAATGCCTTCTTAAAAAATGACAGAGCTAGTACACTTATACAGTCCTCCAAGATCGTTGCCCTCTTCAGAGAATATCTGACCGTGCAAACCAAAAAGTTCCTTGGAGACAAATTCCTCCCGACATATCGTTTAGGGGTCCCATTGGTTTCTTCGATGGGGCAACAAAATAAAATATATGTGGAGGTGTGGGACTAATAAAATTGCCAAATATCATGTCAATTTGCTTCAGAATTGGCATTAGACCAGAAACAAATATTCGATGGGGCAACAAAATAAAATATATGTGGAGGTGTGGGACTAATAAAATTGCCAAATATCATGTCAATTTGCTTCAGAATTGGCATTAGACCAGAAACAAATACCAAAGTAGAGCTTATAGTTGCTTAAGCACTCTTGTCTATAGCAAAGCTAAAAAGCCATAGAATGGATGACATGGGATTCTCAGTTAGGAATTTTAAATCCAGGTGCCCGGATTAAAATAAAACGCCACCTCCAAGAGGTCAGGTTTCAACATGTTTTTGGAGAATAACAGGATTGCTGAAAATTTATCGAAAATATCCATTTTATTGGACGAAATTAAATTGATCAGATACAATATACAATCATATACAATTAAATTTAAATTGATTGTTTCATCTCAAGAGATAAATGGACAACGTAGCTCACAACCTTTCAGACAAAGGAGACGAAAAAACATCTTGAATTTACGGAATGCATGATATATTTTCAAGTCACCTGCTTTGTCAATTTCCATTTTCAATTCCTTTTTGAAATGTAATTTTGGTTGGACAAAAACAGATTTGTTGCAGGTCTATAAGTTGAAAAAGTTTAATGTATCTCTCTGCCTAAGAGTTAATCTTGCTAAGAGCGTCAAAGAATAAAATGAAATTCAAAGCACACAAAAGAAACAACTCTAATCTGTATTTTTTTTTAATTCATTTGAATAAAAAGAAATGACCTTTTTCGATGAAAAAGAGGAATCACATATAAATAGATAGATATAATCGTTATAAATTTATTTTATTTAACAGGTGTGTTGGAATATTTTATTTATGGTGAATAAATAAATGTTTTTTTGTTATTAGTATTTTTGTTCAAATGTATCATGTCAACTTACTTTATTTTGGGCACACGAACAATTACACTTCCTTCACACTTCCTTCATACTGGATTATAAAATACTTACATTTAAATAATTATAGACAAAATAATATATATTTTTTATTTCTTAATTATTTATTGTTGTATTGAAAAAATTATAATGAATATTAAAATACTTTAATTGACATTAACATATTATAATTATGCTCTCAATATATATAATACTTTAATTATTTATTCTTGCTATTGAAAAATTATTGATAAATATTAAAATATTAATTAATATTAACATATTAAAGAAAAATTGTAATTTATTTCCTTTCAAATAATATATATCAAATTCAATTTAAATGGAAAAAATATAATTAATTTCTTTTCAAATAAAAATATATCAAATAATATATATCAAAATTCAATTTAAATAGAAAAATATAATTAATCTTCTTTCAAATAACATATATCAAATTCAATTTAAATGAAAGAGTTATATATCTTCTTTACCCATAAAGATAGAAAATACCAAACTCAAACTCAACTTTTCTTAATATTAATAATTAAGAATGAGGAAACAATCTATAATCATTAAAAATATTCTTCTTAAAAAATATCATAAGAAATATCATCTCTACTACATACTCTTTCATAATTCCTTTTTGAAATGTAATTTTGGTTCTCCTCACAGTGAAAATATTACGCGGAAAAAACATAATTATTGTAGGTCTATAAGCTCACAAAGCTTAATGTATCTCTCTGCCAAGAGTTAATCTTGCTAAGAGAATCAAAGAATAAGATGAAATTCAAAGCACAGAGAAGAAACAACTGTAATCTGTTTTTTTTTTTTTAATTCATTTGAATAACAAAAAAATAACCTTTTTTCAGTGAAAAAAAAAAACATACCTAAATTAATAGTACCTAAATTAATAAATATAAGGGTTTAAATTTATTTTATTTGATAGGTATATTGGAATATTTTTTTAATGGTGAATAAATAAATATTTTTTTGTTATTAGTGTTTTTGTTTTCAAATGTGTCATATCAATTTCATGTTTGGCAGAAAAACAATTACACTTTTTTATATTGGATTATAAAATATGCTTTCAGGTATAAATAACTATGTTAACATTTAAATAATTATGGACAAAATAATATATTTTTTTTAATCTTTTAATTGCTTTATCTTTTTTATAAAATTGATATAAAATTATTTTATTTAAAATGAACATTGAAATGTTTCATTTATTGTTAATATTGGAAATTTATTAATAAATATTAAAATACTTTAATTGAAATTAACATGTTTAAAAAAAATTGTAATTAATTTCCTTTTTAAATAACATATATCAGATTCAATTTAAATGAAAGAGCTATATATCTTATTTACAAACATACCAAACTCAAACTTAACTTTTCTTAATATTAATAATTAAAAATGAAGAAACAACCTATAATCATTAAAAAAAAAAAAAAAAAACTATCATAAGAAATATTGTCCCTACTAAATACTCTTTCAAAAATTGCTAATAATTTGGCATTACTTTTCCCAACTTACTATCATGAGGTGTGCATAGCTCATTTCTTTTTTTATATTTAACTATTTGAAAAAAATATTATTTATATATTACTAAAATTTAAATGCTATTATAAATGAGATAAAATAATGATGATGATGTTTAACATCCACAATGGCTAATATGGTTTATCGGACCTTAAGAATTAAAGGATAAATGAAGCCTCTTTAAAGTTTAATTCTATGATCAAAGAGGAGGTAGACACACGTTCCGAGATCACTATAGTTTTGCTAACTTAACAAGTCATGAAGGTTGGTACTATACCAAATGTTTTGAAAAGGAGAATATATGTGACTAAGAGACGGTAAATCCAAGAGAAAGTGCTTTTCATCTTCAACTCTCTTAGTATCGCAAAGGGAGAAAATTCTTTATTCTCAACTTGTTTTGGGAATAAAACAACCCTTGCTTTTACTTTGAAGTTCATAAGAATTAATTCCTATCTTTGCAATGTTTATTTTCTTTGTAGCACTGATCTAGATAGAAAGATAATAATCGAATTTATAAATATAATTTATTATTAAAATAAAGTATTCATATATAATGATGAAGTAACATCGAGTTAGGGTTTCCAGGCAAACCCTGATCCTTATTGAACCGTCCTTTGTGCCACACTTCTGTTGTAGGCAATATCAAAACCGGCACATGTCAAGTTAAGCACTCAATGGATGGGGCCTCTTGGGGGAGGGTGATCTGCCCCCTCCTTCAATTTGATTCTTATTGGAGCTACTAGGCCATTGACGACTCCTACGCCTTCCTCTGGAACGAAAAAGGTACTCTGGGAGAGACACCAACACTAGGGGCGGAATGGCAGGCACGAATGAAGGGTCACTCCTTGCCAAAAGCGAATAATAATCCTAAGGTGGTCATTCCCAATAATAGCGTGGAATATGCCCACTAGTTCATGTAGGACCATGCAATCATATGCAAGTTTATGGGTATTTGGTCGTAGGAAGCTAACATCCTTGACTGGATCCACTTAAAATGGCAACTCAAATCTCCCTTCGACCTTGGCCTAAGGGCTAATGGATTTTTCACTGTAATATTCAAATATTTGGATGTCAGGAAAAGAATCTTGGATAATGGCCCTTATTTCATAAACAACACAAGCCTATTCATGAGACATTGGGAACCCTATTATAACCTAGACAATGAACAATTCCTCGTGCCCCAATCTGGGTCCTCCTATACTCTCTCTTGGAGGACTTCTGGGAGTTGGACATTTTGGAACTTGTAAGCAATTATATAGGCAAATTTGTGCAGGTCTCTGAGATCACATGTCAGAAAATATTCTCTTCATATGCCTACATATGTGTTTATATAAACATCTCTCAACCTCTCCTATAATTTGTAGAAATTGAATATCAGGATGAGACCTAGTTCCAACCGTTTGACTACGAACATGTGTCATTCAAATGCCGATTATGTCACGAATATGGTCATCTATTTCATGACTTCCCACAACAAGCCCGAGACACTACCTCAACCCCTGCCCCAGAAGACTTCCAAGACGTCCAGCGCCGATGCTCCCCTCTGAAGAAATCTCCCCTACAGTCAGGACCAACGAAGCACATGCATGCATCTACCAGTCGCTCGGTTGAACCCCCAATCATGGTTGTGGGCCACACAGCTTCCAGATCAAAAGCTCCACCTCAAAACCGTCAAACTAATCGCTTTTCCATCCTTGTGGAGCCGACTATGCTATCGGAGCTAGAGCAACCAGAGATTCCAGGGATCGCCCCCCAAGCGTGAGCAGAAATGGAAGTGGAACAAGGCCTAGAAGTTGTGAAGGGAAAAAAACTGAGAAAATGAAAGTCCCTGGGAATGCAATTGAATAACAAGGATATCCTCTAAGTTCTTTCCTAGGTTCGTCAAGTGTTGGAGCAAGATATGAAGTTGGAACAACTAAAATCGAATGAAAGAGTCATAGTAGACTACCTCCATATTTAGGGAAAGGGTTGTATGAAGACAATCTCACAAGATCGCATGAATTAGTTCCATCAGTTTTTCAAATAATGGGAGAAACACGAAGGTGCGACAAAACCTCACAACCAACTGGAATTACTACCGCGGGATGAAGATCACCCCTTATAGCATTTCGATCTCAACTCAGGCTCTAGGAAGCGGGGATGAAGACCAACACAAGGGGTGATTCGAGAAGAAGGGGAAATATTTGTAAACTCAACGCAAGAAAATGTCTTGACAGAGTACTACCAAAGATTTATTCCCCCCCTTCTCAATGAAGTTGATCTCATGGAACATGCGGGGCCTCAATTCGAAAGGGAAATTGAGGTACCTCAAGGATAGGATTGAGAAAGAGAATTCTGGTATAATTTTTCTGCAAGAAACAAAAGTGACCAAGGAAAGACTACAAGATATTTCTAACAAGAGCTGGCCTCTGACGAAGAGCATGGATTTGGATGCAACAGGCAGTGCGGGGGCTCTGGGCATCCTCTAGGACCCCGAATCTATTTCATTGAAAAATTTCTTGGCCAACCCTCACTATCTCTTAGGCCAATTCGAATGTGTTGGATCAATGAAGAAGGTCTGGTTAATAGTGGTCTATGAACGCACTGTTCCGGGCCGAAAATCCAACTTCCTTCAAGTCTTGAGGAACCTTAAGGATCTGGTGAGGGAAATGAAATGGATTGTGGCTGGGGACTTTAATCTCATAATGAATCTCAACAAGAAAAAGGGAGGCCTTATAATATTGGATCAGATATCTCTAGCCTTCAAGGAAACAATCTAAGGGTTGGGGTTGGAAGATGTGGAGTTCAAAAATGGAATCTTTACTTGGAACAATTTGTAAGGTGGTACATTCCAAATAGCCTCAAAGTTGGATCGCCTTCTTTTCTCTGACAATATTATGCTATTGGATCTGTTTTTCTAGGAAGAGATCCTCCTGTGCATGGGATCCGACCACTAGCTGATTTGCCTAGAGATAGATCTACACATGACCCCTTGAAATAAGTCATTCTCCTTTGAATCCTTCTTGATGGATAACCCAGATCTATTGCCCAAAATGGAATAATGGTGATATAATTCCAGGCTCAGAGGATGACACACGATGGAAACCTCCCAACTCAATCTTAAAGAACTTAAGGGAAGACTCAAAGAATGGAACAAATCTAAGTTTAGAAACATTCATCATGAGAAGCGTCGCCTCGAGGAAGAAATGAGATCTCTTTAGTAACAAATCATTTTAGATGGACGAACAGAGGCTCATATAGCCCGGGAGGGGAATCTCTTAATGTATTTACAACACTGAGGAAGTAAAATAAAATTTTGTAGAAAAAAAAATCTACAATTCCATGGCTCAAGGAGGGGTAGCAAAATACGAAATTCCTCCACCAAACTATGTTGCACCACCACAACCACAACCGCATCTTCTTTCTAAACAACCATGATAGTCAGAGGCTACTGAATCATGAGGAAATATTTGAAGCCATGATCGACCCCTTTCGATCCTTATTATCTGAATCTGAATTGGAAAGGAGGGAGGCTACCTAAAAAATACAACAACATATCCCATGCCTAATTACTGAAGATGAAAATGAGGTCCTCGTGAGAGAAGTATCACTTGCTGAAGTAGAGGACGTGATGTGGGCTCTCCCTTCTAACAAAGCCCCTGGTTCCGATGGCCTTACCTCTAAGTTCTTCAAGGCAGGATGGAAATTTCTCGATGAGGAGATCCTAGAGCTCATTGAATTCTCTCATCGGTCGTAATGGCTACAGCCACGGCTGAATGCAACTTTCCTTGCACTCATCCCAAAAAAGGGAGTTGATCTAGAACCCATTGGGTTTAGGCCAATAGCTCTATGCAATGTATTTTACAAGATCCTCTCTATATTCCTTGTGCAAAAGCTTAAACCCTTACTCCAAGTTAACATTGGCCCGAAACATACCAGTTTTGTGGAAGGTAAACATATCATGGATGGAATTCTAGTTCTGCATGAGATGGTGCACAACTTGGCTTATGCTCAAACACTAGGTATGATTATCAAACTGGATCTCTCTAAATCATATGATCGTTTCAATTGGTATTTTTTATTCAGTTCTAGATACCTTTGTTTTTACCTGAGCATGAATTGGGTGGGTTAAATCCCTGATATCAACTTCATTCTACTCCATCCTTGTGAATGGAGCCCCGTCTCGCCCCTTTCAACGATCAAGAGGTCTTAGACAAGATGACCCTATCTCCCCTTTCTTATTCAATATCATTGTGGAAGGGTTGGGTCAGATCATTAAGGTAGTGATGGGTTTTGAGGCCCTTTAAGGCATCTACATCTCTCAAACAATCCCTTTGATAACCCATCGACAGTTTTTGGATGAAAACATGCTAATTGGGAAGCTAACATTGAAAGAGGCTAAGTAGCTTGGGAAAATTTTGGATACCTTCCAAACAACCTCAGGCACTTCGATAAACGGTGACAAATTATACATCTTATTCTTCAACACTCACCCTAGAATGCAAGCTCACCTTGCTAGAATGTTGGGCTTCAAAATCAAGAAACTTCCTAACACCTATCTTAGAGTCCCCATAGTGCCTAACTCTCTCAAGACCTCCATTTGGAAGGAAGTTCTATCCCGCATAGACAAGAAACTTTCGAGTTGGACCTTACGGGCTCTAAACTCAGCTAGAAGATTGTTGTTGTTAAAGGGAGTCCTTTAGGTGATCCCCTTATACCAGTTGTCGTCACTCCAAACCCCCAATAGAATCTATAAAGATATGACATTAAGGTTCCATCGATTTCTATGGTTGGGGGTCTAGATCGGATGTAAATGAGCCCTAGTGGCCGAGGAGAAGTTATGTAAACCAAAGACCCATGGTGGCCTTGGGCTAAAATATCATGAGCTATTACCTATGGCCCTCAGCGCAAAGGTTTGGTGGCGCTAGATCCAAGGCGGGAAGGAGCTATGGAAGAACATATGGGCAACAAAATACATGGTTGAGGGTTGGAAAAATCCCCTTCGCCACCACCAGGACCTCCCATCAGGTTCCTCAATTTGGAATAGAGCTAAGGGACAACAAGACTTCATTCAGATACATGGTTTTTCGGAAGTTCGCAGTGGAAGAAAAGCTAAATTTTGGATCGACCGATGGATGAAATATCCCAGATTGGATCAAGATCTGGAGTTTACAATTCTCCAGGAATTGACCTCCCAGACTGGTGTGACTTATGTGCAAGAATTCTGGAGTGACCCTTTACCAGGCTCAAAGTGGAGAAAGTGGAAATCCCCTGAAAATTAGCCTCCACATGACCCCCCTCTGAATTGGGAGGCCTTCCTTATCATTATCTGCCAGTGGCCTTTACTAAATAATGGAGAACTTGGTAGATTACGATGGGGATATCACAACAAGGCATGTTAATCATTAAAGAAGCGTACTCATTGAAATATTTTCTGTAAAAGGATTTGGTACTCTTGCCTTTGGCCAAAATTATCTTTCTTCTTATAGCTAATCAAACAAGGTAAGCTTCTCACGTGAGATAAAATATGAAAGAAGGGCTTTCTTGGTCTGTCAAGTTGTCCCTTATGTTGCAAGGAGGATGAAACGACTGACCACCTTCTAAATTTTTGCCCAAAGACATTAGAAGCATGAAGATGTCACTCAAAGGTCTTTGGAGTCATTGGTAGATCAGTTAACAATATTTAGGAGTCTCTAGATACATGAAGATGGACCCTATTCAAGATATCAATTGTCAATCGAACATGGTGCTAGTCGCAAGGATTCATCCTTTGGAACATCTGGAAAGGCAGAAACAAGGTAGTCTTCCAATCATAAGAGTTCCACCCCGTCAATGCTTAGCACACTATTCTTCGCAACCTTAAGGAAACTGTATCAATTTCTCCATGGTCACAGGAGAACATGAAGGTGGAAGGGCAGAAACATGCTTTCTGCTTACACTCAACGTGTCTCTTCAGATGTGTTCACTTGTCCATCGCAGGTCTTTGTTAAACTAAATTTTGATTAGGCCTCAAAGGGGAACCCTAGCCACAGAGGCCTCGGTGGAATCCTTCGAAATTGTAAAGGGAAGGGCCTCAGATTCTATGTTTCATCGTGCGACCACACCACCAACAACGTGGTTGAATACCTAGCTTTGGAGAGAGGTTTGCAGGTAGCAATGGATATGGGCATCATGAAGCTGCAAGTGATTAGAGACTCTTAGATTTCTATATCCATGCTCCAACATCTTATTAACGATTCTCCTCTGTAAAAGGTCATAAAGACTTAGTGTTTAGCACTGATAGGGGAACACATACTCTCCAGACTCTCCTCCTTTGATTACATGGTAACCAAACACGTCAATAATGAACGAAATAAAGTGGCAGACAAACTAGAAAATTGGGGTAGTGACCTTTAGGGCTAGGAAATTGCCCAAGACTAGACCCCTCCTACTAAAACAATTTCCTGGTTGACTTGTGAAGAATTGTGGAGGAGGTTGACTCTTACCTGATGAGGGTGAGGTCCTTGCAACACATGGAGGAGGAACCTCATGTGTGAATATAGGTGGAGTGGGGGTTGAGGGTTGAGGGATGGTCCTTCTAGTCCCTTCACCAAAGTGCATGTAATGAGAGGAGCAATATCAGGAGGTCGACAACTCATTTGAGTATTAACATCGTGTTGGAGTTTGAGGTGGTGAATGGTTAATGTGTGGGAAGATGAGTGAGCCTGACATTCATATCCACACTCTAGGCTGGTGTTGGACCTCGTTGTAGCCTTCGAGGAGAAAGTGAAAGCGTCATAGGAGGTTAATTGGTAGGAGTAGTCTGTGTGTACTCATCTTGGGCATTTGCTGGAGCACTCTATCAAGCTAGACCATGTTACAAAGCCTATTTTTTATTGTCTATGTGCGTAAATATGGGAAGTCCCTGGGAGGGGACCTCTTCCATTCCATTTCCTCTTGGCTTATGATAAGTCTATTTTCTCAGGCTAGAAGTGGAATTTGGAACCAACGATATAGGAAACTTCGTGGGTGATGGCAGAAAACTAGTTTCAATTTTCAATTTCATGAGCTCCGACATGGACACGATGATGTTTGGTAGATTGTTGGGTGGTCTCTATGAGACGAATTAGGAGGTCAGTTGCCACCCTGGGGGAAATTGTGCTCAAGCGCTGCCTAATTTATCTTTGTATTTATTTTAATTATCTATGTTGGGGTGGTGGGAAATGGTATTTGGTTTCTTTTGTGGTGGTGGTATTTTTCAAGTAGTGGGCAGTGGTATTGTGTCTCTCTCGTGTGGTGGGTGGTGCCATTTGGTTCCTTTGATGGTGGTTTTTGGTTTCCCTGATGGGGGGTCTAGCCTGTGGATTTTGAAAACGATGGATCTCCATCTCTGTCAAATATGAAACCCCCATGCAGGGTGTGGGCATTACCCCTCCCTAACCAACCTTGGCCCTGTGCATATGGCAAACTTGATAATTTCCATTAGGGCTCCTCGTCGGGGTGACAATACTACTGGATGCATGCAACTGAATAGTGTGGGAGTGCATGGAGGATGTGGAAGAGGTAAAAAAGGTGCAATTAGGGGTGGCGATACGCACGTTCAGAAGTCGAGTTCTTGGGGTGGAGAAATCCAGGGTGGAAAGGGAAATCGTGGGTCTAATCTTGACAAAGCAAATGAAGGGCAGGGTATCCAACATTGTTGCTTGGAGAAATGTCGAGCACTTATTAATAGCCTGATGGAAAAGGTGGACACAACTGAGAGTCTGTCGTGAGGATCATGTAGAGCAGGCAACAATGTTGGACCAAATGTACTATTTTCAGTGCCAAGTCTGAGAGATATTGGTGGTGGTTTGGTGATGCCAAAATCAACTAATCGAGAAAGTAAAAAAGATGGAGACTTGGCAGATGCACTTTCAGGGGCACGTTTAGTGTGACTTTCATCCCCTCCTCCAAGAAAAACCCTTGACAACCCCACCTCCATCACGTCAGATGACGAGTATGCTCTCTCGGGTTTTTTATGTTTTATCTGTATTTTGATGTCTGTGGCCCTAGCATTTATGGACAATGTCCCTAGTTTCCCTTTTGTATTTTTTTCATCTCGTGCAAATTTTAGTCAGCACACCTGGTTGGGGTGAGACCACCTATTTTCAGAACCATCAAATGTCTTTTTTTTTCCTACATGAATAGAACATTGAATTATATATATATATATATATATATATAAAAATATAATAAGTAATAATGTAAATTATAAATTTATAATTACAATGAAATAAATCACGAATAGGTATGAATAGGTATTGAGTTATTTTTTAATAGAAAATGAAACACTTTTCCATACATGTATGCAAAAATTATACATTTACTAAAATCAAATCATTTATTATTTATATAATTATATTTCATTCTAAATATTAAATTATAGTTTATTTTGGATTCTTAACCTATTTTTTGAAAAAATATTGTAAATAAAGAAATATATCAAAAGTTTTATTTATAATAAAATTATAAATAATTAATCATATTTCGTTAGATTTAATTAAACTCATTATAAAGCATTAATAATGTTGCTTTTATTATGGTAGAGGTGATTTATTTTTCTTAATATTACAACCCTGAAAGAGATGTAAAAATTTGCCGCTTTCACTTTTAAAGCCATAAACAAAATATTTTCATATTTATAATTTGTATTAACTTTAGAAGATAGGGCAATAAGGCAATACATATAAAATCTTATATTAACCTTATAAATATTTTAATATAGGATTTATAGAAAGTTTTGAATATTCATGTTAATTAACATATTTCAATATAAACATCTTATATGTGTATATTAAGAGAGGGAAAAAAACCATACATATATATATTTTTTTGTTTGTCAACTTGTCTGTGATTCTCCAGGATTGACTTGCGGCTTAAAGAGTCGCAACCCAAGGGCATCTAAGCCATCAAAATCACTTTGGGATCACACCCGACGTGGACCACACCAACCCTTATTTGATTGTATTTTTTATCATGCCTCCTCCCCATGGCATAAGGCACAACCACCATTAACTTGATTCGATCCAGGGTCACCTTGCTCAGTAAAATACCATCTAAAATTTTAAAAGTAATAAAAAATAAAACTTACTCTCATATACATATATATATGAATATGAATATAATATTAATATATAATTTATTTTTTAATTATTATTAGCTTTTCAAATAGGTGGATTCTCATTCTATGAAATCACCCCCAAAGAAAGAAACATAATTCATTTTATACTACCTAGCTCTTTATAAATACAAAAATTCTAGATATCCTTCTAATTTTATGTTAAAATATTTTATGAACTTTAAAAGTTGAATTATCTTTCATATTAAATAAAAATAATAAATAAATAAATCTTTGGAGGTAAAAAAAAATAAAAAAAATTGCAAGGATTTGTGCTTGTAATGGGAACAAGATTTTTTAAAATAAATATGGATGGATGTCAAGGTCTTAATGGAAGGGTCACAACTTTTTCAACATTCAGGTGCTTTGTCCATGGTATTACTCCTTGCGAATAGAAATCCATCCCCAATTCTTTTCCCCTTTCTGGCTGGGCTCATGAATAGGTTGGGCTTGATGGAAGGGCCACAAATTTTTCAACATTTAGGTGCTCTATCCATGGTATTACTCTTTGCGAATACAAATCCATCCCCAATTCTTTTTCCCTTTTTGGTTAGGATCGTGAATAGGTTGGGAGGGAAATTAGGTGGAATTCATCACAAACAAACCATTATAATATTTGCTTGGAGTAAAAATAAAAACCAATTAACTCAATCAATGTAAAAATTATTTAGGTAAATTATATTTGACATTTTTCTTCCATGTTCAGTGTAAATCAAAGCTAGGAGATTTGGAGCAAGTTAAGAAGTGCAAATTTCTTGGATTTATTTGTTTACTAAAATTGTTGTTGGTTTAATCTGTAATTTTTTATGTTATTGAACTCTAGAATGCTGAAGATAAAGATACACTCTTGATGGGAGAGCTTTTTCAACATTCAATTTTGGTATTGTGCCCATGGTATGACTCTATTAACTCGAGTTCAACTTTGTTAGATAGGATCTACATCTAAGTTCACCTTTTTGGGCTATTGCTCCACACTAAAATGAGAAGATGATTAAAGCAAACGATAATAAGTTGGATACATTTCAATACCTTGAAACCATAACCATGGCGGGAGTTCCCTATTTACTAGTGTAGATATTTGTAAATAATTCTACCAATGTAAATAATCCACAAATGAAACTAACTGCAACTAGTCTGAGCAGTGTATTGCATTTGATCAAGAAAAATTGAATACATTTTGAAACCAACATACAAATTTTCCAAGAGGATTGTTCGTGAAAACTTACAGGTGTTCTGTTTCAATTTAGGAAATGAAGTTTACTTCCAAGTTGTCGTGTGTTGCAGAGAGGAGAGGAAATGAAGTTTGCTATTTGTTTGCCTACTTATTGCACATTGCCGACTTGTTGATGGCAGGAAAAGGGGTGCACATCTCGAGGTGAGAATAAGTGATCAATATTATGCGTATCTTTATTTGATATTCTACAAATTGTATTGAATGAGAACAGCCCGCAGAGATAGGGTGATGGTCTTATGTTATACATAAATATAAATGGATGTCATAATACTGTATCAGGCCCTATTAAGGGTCATATATATATATATATATATATATTATATATATATATATATAATATATATATATATATGCACATTACTACATAAAGGGGGGCTTTAAGACAATATTTGAGGACAATTTTTTGGGTAAATTGTCTTAACTTGAGACAAAAAAAACTTGTGTATTGTCTTAAATATTGTCTTTAAGCGGGTGTCTCAAAAATTATTGTATTAAAAATTATTTTCTTAAAGATTATTGTCTTAAAAAAGTCTCTATAAAGAAAATATATAACACAAGCATTATTGTCTCTTAGGAGACAATTTCATTTTTGTCTCACTTGAGACTATTTCATTTTCGTCCCTCTAGAGACAAAACTCGGATTAGAGAAAATATGTCTTTAATGCTAGCTTTTTTCTCTCTAAAGACAATAATTTTTTTATTTAAAGATCACTTTTGTCTTTCTAGAGACAATATAAAACAATGAATCCAAAAATATCTCACCATCAAAATAAATCGATATAAAAAACATTTAATTAAAAATAAACTACAAAATCATTGACTAATTCATGTTAGCGCATAGGGGAATCAAACTACCAACCTCCTTCTTGTAAGGAAGACACTCTTCCATTGAGCTAATACACTTTAACGAAGTACGTGAAGAGTTATGGCAATCTTGAAAACTACATTTATAGCCATTGATTTGAAAAAAATAAAAATAAAAATAAAAAATCTGACACATGATCTATAATATTTATATAAACTATAATCATGCAGACCATATTTTTAACTTACTAAAACTAGAATTTTCCCCAAAAGGTGGAAAGAGAGGCAGATTCTATCTCTAGCAAAAAATTTCAAAATCTTATATTAGTATACAGTTAAATGTTCATGTATATAGGGTATCTTGCTACAATGGCATATCTCTGTGTTGGGATTTCATTCCATGTTAAGACTTCTATTTCTTCATCTTATTCTCCACACATGTATTTGTCTATTATTGTGTATATGAACCCATCTAAAATTCTATAACAAAATGTCTTGATTTCCAAACGTAAAACAAACAGAATTATGATTTTTGAATCCACAATATGCAATTGAGTCATTATCAAAGCAAAGGAAATGAAATGGAGTGGATATATTCTCTTGCACATTTGCAATCAATTATCCCTACTTAAAATTTAATAGACCTGGGATATGTTTTTCCTTTGAATTTTAAGCTAGATAGATTCATGGCTCCATCATCCACAATTATTCGGGGCCCTATATGGCTTGGGAGTTCCACACCAGCCATTTTTTATGACAGTGAAGAGTACTGATGGTTGAGAACATGTGCTAAAAATGTTTTCTATGTTGCTACTAAATGCAAAGATATATCATGATAATTAAAAAAACAACAACAAGTTTCTTATTAAACAAGTGGACATTGATTATAAAAAGGAGAGGATGACATAATGGAAGACAAACTACTCTTCTGTAGCCAATGCCAAGAAATCATGGCACACACTCAACAAAATAGATAAGCATAACATGTGAAAAGTTGCAAACTATGAACTATAAAGCAAAATATCAAAGAACTTCTTACCATAATTTCTCCAGCAGGATCTATCCACCAATACAGAGTACTTGCAAGAATAGTAGCAATTAGACCAATTGTGTTGGCGATCAAATCAAAGAAATGATCTTGAGCATGTGCCTTCACAATCTCCTTAGTAAAACTTTGACAATACATTACGAGGAACAACTTCACAAAAGTAACTGAAACCATAATTCCAACCACCCAATGCCATTTGTCACCATCTAAAGATAAACCATCCTCTGTGGAAATTTGGAAATAGAGTTGACAAAAGTTAATTCCTTATATGCAAATTGGAAAAATAGTTTGTCTCTCAAAATACAATACACAAAATTTTGGCCATAAGGTACATGATAGAGAAATCAACAGTATGATATGAAGCATGGAGAAAAAAACCCATGGCTAATATGAGCTCAATATCAGATTAACTTTTAAGACAAGGACTAGGATTATAACTGCTCAAAAAAACAACAAGAGGATGTAAAATGATTTATTAAAAACAAAATTGTCAGACTTAGGATACAAGTATTTCCCTAGAAAGGTTCATGGGTTTTTGTGTTTGGGTGTTGCAAGCCTGTGCTTACTTTTAATCTATATTCATAAGACTAGCATTTGTAAATAAAGGGGTGCTTGCAAGAGTTATGTCAAGATAGGAGGGTTTCTACTAATGCCCATACAAGAAAACAAGTTAGAAAGATTTTAATAAAGGGTTACTTGCAAGAGTTTATGTCAAGATAGGATGGTTTCTACTAATGGCCATATAAGAAAACAAGTCACAAAGATTTTAATCTATATTTGAAAAATAGAAAGCAATTATGCCAGATATCAGAGAACATATAATGTAGGTTTTAACCACGTACAAAAATTACCTGCATACGAATTCTAAAACACAGAAAATAAATAATGCGAGAGCATAACACACAAAATACATATACATAGAGACTTTCCCCTGGTCCCAAAATCAGGACTACCAGCTTGATTTTTCATTATGTTCCTTTCAATGTTACAATACATATTTATACATGCTGAAGCATCCAATACCATGGACTGAAAGACCATCACGTCCAAAACCATGGACCAAAAACCATTGCATCAAAAAAAAATGTGCGAAAATCATGCAAAAAACCATAGGTGGGTCCGCCCAACCTAACATAGGGTCCAAAACCAAAATTTTCCAGGGCGTTGCCCCAGACCCCATAAAGTGGGGTTATGGGTACCCCTCAAAACCCCTATGACCTTCCCCTACTCTAACCCCCAGTTAACTACGTGGGCTAGTCATGGAAAGAATATAACACAACCCAACATTCTCCCACTTCTTGTTTTCTTTCCACAGGGGACCACAAAAGAGCTTAATCATTTATCCAGCCCTGCAATGCCCATTGTTTCTCTACACCTAGAGAACTTCTAAGAGTTCACGTATTTTGACAATGCATCTATAGTATTCTTCAAAGGGTCCACCTTTACGAGCAACAACTTTTTGTCTTCTATCATATCCCTCACAAAGTGATACTGAACATCAATGTGCTTTGTCTTTGAATGATATGCAGGGTTCTTTTCCAAGAAAATTGCACTTTGGCTGTCATAGCCTATCCTAATAGCTTCCTGTACTAACCCCATACGTGAACAAAAACTCTGCAACCAAACTGCTTCCTTTATTACATGAGTGGCTGCCATGTATTCTGCCTCTGTAGTTGATAGTGCCACTACAGATTGTTTCTTACTCATCCAACTAACTGCACCTCCAAATAGGTTAAACACATACCCACT
>APFE030214886.1:160245-174769 GCA_000404065.3 Pinus taeda
ATTCTGCTTCCCATATACACAATTTTCACAGAAATCAAAATCCAGAGAGCTATTACTCATACCTTCTACCATACCTTTACCATGAACTATTCAAAGGCCCTTCTCTCCAATATGTCCAAGCCTTTGATGCCACAACATGGTCTTCTCTGCAGAGACCACTAGATTTTCTGCTCCACTTTCAAGAACCATAAAACTGTTTCACCCATCAACAACAGTGCTACCTTGCAGCTTGTACAGAGTTCCAGTCTGAACTCCTCGCATCAATACCAGTGCTCCTCAAACCATCTTGCAGGTATCCTTCTCGAACACTAATTTTACACTTGCATCATCCAACTTGCTTACAGAAATCATATTTCTGGCCAATGCAGGAATATGCAGAACACCCGAAAGTGTTCTAACATTTCTACCTTGCAACTTCAACTTTACTTTTTCATGACCAACGATTCTAGCCTTCCTGTCATCCCCCAAGAAGACATCACCACCATTGTATTTCTCATACTCGCAGAACCACTCTCTATGGAGAGTGAAATGAAAGGATGCACCTGAGTCAATCAACCATGCCCCATGATCTACATGTGTACTTGAAGAAGCCAAGTACACATCCCCACCTTCATCTGAGGTGGTTTTCTCCTCTAAAGAAGGAGCATCATCAGATCCCTTTCCTTTCTCAGGAGCTTTAGATTTACAGTCCCTTTTGAAGTGCCCTTCCTTTCTGCATTTCCAGCACACCACCTTTACAAGTTTTCCTAGAGATTTCGATCTCCCTCTAGATTTAGATCTCCCACTCAATGACTTATTTTTGTTTCTGTTTAGGGACTGTCCTCATACAGGCAAGGCATCACCATTCTGGCTCTCCATATTTTTCCGTCTCATCTCCTCCGTCATCAAGGATGAGATTATTTCATCAAAATGCAAGGCAGTTACATTGCCACCTATTGCAATAACCAGACTATCCCACGAATCTGGTAGAGAACACAACAAACTGATGCACTTACCTTCACCTGAAATTTTAATATCAACAGATGCTAACTAGCTTACCATAGTATTAAATGTCTTCAGATGCTTTGTCACCATGTCTCCATCTTTCATCCTCAAGTTATACAGCTTTTTCCACAAGAATAGTTTATTCACTAGAGACTTAGATTGGTACAAATTCCCTAACTTGTCCCACAAAGCCTTTGCCGTAGCTTCCCCTGATACACTCAGCAATACTGAATCTGAGACACACAATCATATTGTGCTCTTTGCCTTCTGATCCAAATTCTTCATTCTTCATCGACACTCCCGTTGTTTTAGTACCCGGATCTACACGATCCACTATCTTTACTCCCACCAACAGATCTTCCATCCTTGAGTTTCTACAAGCTCAAACTCTAACCATTAAATTTCTCGACCTCTATCTTTCCACTGCTCACCATCTTCTTTCACCACCAAAATCGATCTCGCAGATCTCCCACTGAACAGGGTTTACCACAGGCCCGAGCGAAACCCCTCAACAACAAAGGCATCTGCTTGAAGCAAAAATAGCTCTGATACCAAATGTAGGTTTTAACCCTTACAGAAATTACCTGCATACGAATTCTAAAACACAAAAAATAAATAATGTGAGAGCATAACAGATAAAACACATATACAAGAGAGATTTTCCCCTCGATCCCAGAAGTAGGACTACCAGCTTGATTTTTCATTATGTTCCTTTCAATATTACAAGACATATTTATACATGCCAAAACATCCAATACCATGGACTGAAAAATCATCACATCCAAAACCATGGACCGAAAACCATCGCATCCAGAAAACATGTGCGAAAATCTTCACAAAACCATAGGTGGGTCCACCCAACCTAACATAGGGTCCAAAACCAAAAATTTCTGAGGCGCTGCCGCGGACCCCATAAAGTGGGGTTATGGGTACCCTCAAACCCCATATGACCTTTACCCCCTCTAACCCCCAATTAACTACATGGGCCAGTTGTGGAAAGAATATAACACAACCCAACATATAAAACCATAAATGAAGGCTTTGAAAACTTAGTTTTCATGTGAGAGATTATAGAAAATCAAATGTAAAAAGAAAATGTCCAAATAGATATTCTAATTTGACATTCATAATGCAAAATTCAGATTATCGTACAATGCACTTAGGCTCACCAAACCTCTCTGGTGGTGAAACAGTAACATGTTTGACCTAAAAAATCAAGAGCATATAAATTACATTAATGTCTAAAATGGAGCCCCAAAAAATCCTTGTTCATTGTAAGGGAGGTTATTCTCTAATGTAATTCATACATTGTACAAGTAGAAAGATAGCATATTACAAGAACCAATGATGCAAAAGGATGAAGCCTAACTAACAAGTGCATTATGATGTTATGGAAGGATGAGGTTGCGTGGAAAATTCACTCAACTAAAAGCTCGGAACAAAAAAAGACATGAGATGATTTCGATCTATAATCTCTAAATAAAATTCCAACTAAACTGGATATGTTCACCACTTCCCATATAAGTTTAGCTTCCATCTTCATGCAACATCAATTTTAGTAACAATGAGCATGACCTCTAATAAGTGTGCTTCACTTTATGTAGGTTGGGTTGTGGTCTAGGAGAAGCTTGGTGTGAGTATACCCCAACTAACCCATGTTTGATTCTCAGTTTATGCATGATTCGACATCCCCAAAGTGACACATGCCAAGACTTTTGCACCCATCTAGGCCAAAATTTGCATAGTTCTTTCAAAAAAATAAAAGAGGAGGGGATGCTTCAGTATGCATTCAGGTTGGGAGGGAGGGAGTGCCTCGAAAAGCAGTTGCTATAGAGGAAACAAAAATAAACAATACCAAAGCATGATATAAAGATGGTACAAAATCTTAAGCCAATCACCTGGCCCTATGGACGGTCTCTCTTTTTAGACCACGTATATTGTGGTTGATATGCACCCATAGCAATCTCAGTATCTCTTGAACCATACATTGAACATTGATTAATATTTGATGACCCTAGAATGATGTACTCATCATATATAATCATAACCTTTGAATGGACATAAATCATTAAACGATGATTTTTCAAAGCCTGAGCATGTCACGTAAACAATGTCAGTAAAATTTGAATGACCTAACATCCAAAAGGACAATATGATATCTGTTTTAGTAACAATAAAGATTCACCAATTTTGAACTGAAAATTTTTTGAAGTTAGTCCGACAGTTGAAAGTGACTAAACTAAATGTTATTTTGTAAATTACAGGAGAAATACATTTTCTATTAAAGGTATCTAACAAAAAATATGCTATCAGGAAAATTAGTAATTGAGGACAACATAGATCATTTTATGTAGAGCGTTGAGGAAAAAAAAGTGTGGATATATTACATGAGGTTTATTTCTAGAACTACACTTACAGAAGGTGCTTCATTATCATCCCTTACTTCATGATTCCCAAGACAAAATAAGTTCAAATAATCCTAAGGATGATATGTCTTTTCCAGACCCGCTTCTTCCAATGCCTTGAAAATAGTGTGATAAAGCTTAAGATACAAAATAACTGAGCTATTAAAGCATAGATATTTTATCATTTTAATTTGTAGGTCCAATATAAATGTATATTTATTGAAAAACCCAAGAAATTAGTTCAGCCAAATATCTCCAATGTTACTGGGAATTTGGCTAGTTTTGTGCCAACAGGTGACCGGTTCAAATACTCTTGGGTAAGTGTGCTAGTCTACATTGATGAGTTTACTAGGATGCCATCCATGAATGTGAAGAAGTATTTTTTTTCAGATTTTTCCATAAGGTTTAAAATTCTGGGACTGATTACATATCATATTAAATGGAAGACAAAAGATAATGGATGAAAACACAGACTCACTTGAGTACCTCACTTTCATCAACATTCTCCTCTAATTTTAAGGTTGCCAACCTATCTTTTGGATGATGGAACTTTCATTTTGAGCCAAACTTGTAGATGTCAGTTTTCATATAGCGCTAAGTTCAATAATATGAAAATCAACAACACAACAAAAATCTAAATTAAACAGCATCAAAAGAAATCAAGCATTACAAACAAAATCTAAATTACAACAATATCAGAAAGATGTGTGCTACGACAAAATAATAAAATTTGTTATGTTTAACTTACAAGACACTTAGGCTCACCTGCACTCTTTGGTGGGGACTCACTGCTTGTGGCAACAGATGGCACCTAGAGCCACAAAAAATATGTAAAATTACTAGTCCCATCAAAATTAATCATGTATTATAAAACGGAATAGCCTTGTTTTCGACCTTACAAGATTGGATATACTGAATCAAAAGTTACAACAACCTGACAATCTAATCAAGCATTCTTTAGATTGAAATTTACAATAAACATGTATATATCCAACAGGAAGTTCATCTAATAACACTGCAAGAAATAGTTCAATATTGGGCTAGAAAAAATAATGAGAGCTACAAATCTATAGGTGACAAATAATAGAGATAGTAAGACAACAATAACTGCAAGACTATTATTCTTGCTACAATCTGAATGTCAAGGGTGAAAAACCAATTATGTAAGGATGTTAAGAGCCATACCATATGAGATAATTACAATTAAGCCCATGATTTGGAATTTTAATTGTTAAAGGAATAAATGTTTCATAGAAACAAATTACTCCCTAATACAACTGAAATGTGCTATCCAAAGCATAAGTTTAGACACACTATTTAGGTGCAAATAATCCTAATACCTTGATATAAAAATTTAATAACATATTAACACTTGCATGTGGTAATAAATTTCCACAACATATCCCACACATTCCACTAATAACATATCACATTAATAAGTTTTCCAAGCTCAAAGAATGGACATAACACCTCCCCTGCCATCCAGTAGACAAGCTAGCCCGAGCCTGCTTTATTACGGTTTGATACACACCGATATGGAAAATACACCACAGCCACCTGCGAATGGATTTTGAATTTGTCCTCCTTTATGAGATACCTTTACAGCCAATGCGTTTCATATGATGCATGCAACAAATGAAAGATGGGTCGTCAAGACCATAACCCTATTTATGGAGTTGGGTCAATTGAATGGAAATACTGCTCTGATTATGTTAGTCATCATAAGAATATTTGGTCATACATGTAGTGTTGGTCTCGTTGCCAAAACTAAAATAGCTCAACATCCATAGATTTTACTGACTTTTCAGAAACTCTAACTATTTCAAATAGACACCTTTAGTTGTTTTCATCTTGCACCTTGTAAAATCACGTGTCTAGGAAGATCAATTTCCTTGTTATGCACACCAATGAAGTTGGAGAACTTTTTTTGAAAGATTTGTGAACAATATCTTCTCTAGCGTCGAAATTTCTCGATTTACATATTGGTTTTGGGGTTAACGATTTATATATAAGAGCATTTATCAACCACTATTTAATTTATCAATTAATTAGTTGATTCTAGATCACTTATTTAAATGTATTTCAGCCACACACATAACTACCAAAACTTCAAAAGAGTGTACTCAAAATCTCGAAAGAGTGTAATCCAATTACGCAACCAAAATACAAAGGGATAGCATGAAAATATTCAATTTTTGGAAACATATATCAATGACACAATTGAACAACAAAAATATTCACCCATAACAAATAAAATCATCAGTGGATTGATAAATGACATCATAAAATCATGAGACTTGCACTATATTCACAGGCAACACTCAAAAATCAACCTTCATCATATTCATAGAAATTGAATTTCAACGTTAATGGTAACAAATCTTATTAAAAGATTCCATTCGTAAATCTATATTATATGCAAATTAAAGCAAAGGAACTTGATTTCTAAGAGAAGTGAGGATCGTGGAGATGAAGCCTATCATTTGCAATTTGCAAACCATGAGAGTTAATTTGATTCCTTAATGTAATTATGAAAGTGAAGCATGCGACATTACAGAGAGGTATTCTCATTGAATCTAGAGGGAAATCGATTAGTGTTGTATACCTACCAGCTGCATTATTACTGAAAATGCTTTGAATTCTCCACCAGTTGAACCAGATCATGTATGGAAAAGCAAAAAGATACAGTTTCAGAGAATTAATAGGCCCTGAGGATGATTTAATAGGAAAAGTCATTATTCTACTGATCTTCCTGTTATTATAGAGTTAATCAGAGATAATAAGTGGTTCTTCTCCTTTCAAAGCAGCTAAACTCAAGGGCTTGGAGAAGGGCTGGAGCGGACTTTAAACAATGTCGTGGTTAAATTAGGGATATGTAAAATATTTATAAATGTTGGGGATAACAGATTACAAGTTTCGATTGTAAATGTCGTAAGTGAACTGTACGAGGTTTTGATGTGTTCAAGATTGTATAACCAGTTGGACAATGTTGAGAAGAAGGGGAAATTAGTGATTATCCAATCTAGAAATTCAAATTTATTTTGACTGAACATTCTATTGTGATCCATAGCCATCCCACCACGATCGGTTAGATGATAAATCCAATGTAGTTAGAAGTGACAGAGAAGGTTATACCCAGTTATATGGAAGGTCACTCCATGCTCGCCCATGGCTATAGCCATTCACATATCTCCGATGCCCACGCTCTGTTGCTAGGATTTTTTCCCTCACTTAGGGCTCATATACTCAGACATAACACATATGAGATTTTCTCTACCACCCACCTCCTCCTCCAGGGATGGGGCTAGATAATATTTCCACTATCACTTTTGATGACAATTATGGTAACTGGTGTCTTGTTAGTTCTTTTTATTTTTTGGCATGTAAGGTTTATAAGAGGCTGTGGGTCTCCTAGTTGGGTATTTTTCTTTTTTTTTGTACCATGGTAATAGCATTGGTCAACAAACTTGGTTGGGGTGAGGCCACATGCATTTTGACACCCTCGTACATACTTTTTGATTAATGAAAAATCTTTGACTTACAAAAAAAAATAACACACAATGCAATAAGAAAACCCCCATCGATGTTATGCACTACTTTAAATGGGTTTAGTAGCCTTAGACGGATCTAAAAATCATATTTGAATGTATATGATGTTAAAAAATTTAATAAGAAAAACATGCCTTCGACAATGGTAACTAGACTTGCACTCCATCTATTGCATTAAACAATAAAGTGAGGCTTTAATAATTGTAACCAAACATACAAGTCAGTGATCAAGATAACAAACCTAACACACCTTTAATAGTGATAACCAAAATGTACATGTTACTAATCAAGTTACCATTGTGTCATGCCTCTAACATGTGTAATTAAACATAAATTTTGTTGATGGGGTTGACCTATCTAACATATCTCCCACAATTGTAGTCAAACATGCATGTTGATTCGGTTAATCTCCTAGATAATGTTAATAAAAAATACATGTTAATATCAAACCTAGCATGTCACTAATAGTGACAATGGAATTTTCATGTCAATGGCTAAGCTGATTGACATGATATGTTGTTCACTGAGATGATTAACACATAACTCACAAAGCCGGCCAAGTTGACAAACCATTGGTTTTGTCATTGAAATCACATGCCTTTAATAGACATGACTAAATGTACATGATGTTAAACCAATAAACCATCATGACATGCCTTTAACAATAGTAACAAAGTGTGCAAGTTCTGGATTGGGAAAACCAAAATAATACACCTATGATAATCATAATTGACCATACATATTTGTTGTGATCAACCCTTCACGTTTTCGCTTGTTTCTATACAAAATTAAGCGTGCCATGCAACTCTCAAAGTAAATTTGATACATATACAAATTAAGTTTGTATTTACTTGTTTGATTTGTGTTAAAGTGTTTCCCCTTTAAAGGTCATGGGATTGGATCCAAAGGAAATTAAGGCATGTACACCTCCATAGATTAAATAGTTAAAGCATTGAATGGAGGGCATTTCTTGTCTCACAAACAAGGGGGTCTCATATGTCAACTTGGCAGCTACCTGCATTATAAATTAATATTAAATAATATTATTTTTTTCTATTAATATGAATGCTTCTAATATTTAACATATTGTTAAGGATATTACCCCTTGACTAATTAGTGAAGTATTTAATATTGGATGAGAGAATTGTAAGGCTGAAATTTCGGCTACCACAGGTTAAATTTGGTGTTTGTATTATATCAATGCAAAATTAGATTTCACACCTCTCCAAGAATCAATCAAAATTATTTACACATACCAATCAAAGGGATTCAATAAATTGTTAAAGTAGTGGTTGGGAGGAGCTCATTGTCAGATGCATCCAAGGGTTTCCAAACTAGAGAAACAAGGGCATGTGTTTGATTTATGGGCTAATGTTTGAAAGATTGCTACGAAGAGAGGAGTTGGTTGGAGTCCTTCTTATGGAAACGCCCTGCACCTCTTCCTTTATTTCTTAAAGTGGGCTTGAAATAAGTGATTATAGATATATGATACATATAATATGAAAAAAACTCACAACACAACAATGAACATTTGCATGAGACATAATTTATTTTCAATATATTTTTGCTTTAAAAAAGGCAAGATATGCTACCATGATGCAATACAATGATTCACTAACATTGGGCACCAAACAAATGACTTGGACCACAAATGTTATGTACGATGACAATTATCCACTATAAAATATGATTATTAGCCACTCTGACACTCTTCATTTATGGTCACTCATTGAACATGCTCATGAAATTTGAGATCCCTGGACATGGTTAACATGCTTTGGTTAACACAATCTAGTATGGTGTGAGGGTCTTGCCTACAATGCAAGCTTTCTAACACCATTTACAACAACATTGCTTCACGAAAGGCATTTGACATTGCTTCGTAATTTTGACTTTGTATATGAGAACGAAACTAAGTGTTACTTCTTCCTTATCCAAGATAATGCTCTTGATTACAAATTGAACAATGTATCATGACATTGCCTTTCTCTCTTCGTGTGAACTTTCTCAATTAGCATCTAGATGCCTTGTGTGATAAAACTCAATGTATGTATTGTATTTGGTATTGTGTCAATTATTCATTTTTTTTCTCTTAATATTGTGTTAATGGCCTTCCAATGCATGGTCAGTCTTGAATTAAAATTTTGACATGGAAAATCCCAATTTTGCATTTTTGGCATTCAGAGGCACAGTGCAGTGACAACGTGTATCCATGTTGGTGGAAAATGGGGCAACCAAAAATTTTATTGATGCACAGTTAGTGGAGTGAAGAGGCATTTATAGATTGATATATATCCTAAACAACGTGGGCGAGAGAGGATGCGCATGCTTCACCTCAGTTGTCTTCTTAATTGTTGGTTCGATATGTTGAGGATATGGTTGATGGTTCGATATTGAAGTCGAAATCCTTCCTTAACCCTTTAGCCAAAGAGGTGTCTCCTCAAGTATCTCCAATAATATCCTATGAATATTCATAACATTTAACTTGGAATTATGGCCGACCATGATCATCAAATAATTAATTGAAATAACACTAGACCCCAATTTAGGGATTGGATGGATCATATGGTGGGACTATGCTAGAGGGAACCCTAAATAAATGACTTTAAAACCCCTTGATTTTCTACCTTGATGGCATTCATCTCCCAAATTTATTGTTGGACACACAAGTCCTAGAAAACATGACAAGGGAGATGAGAGGGAATTGACAAGGACATTAGGTTGTCCTAGAACATCATAAAGTGCGTCCACATGGATGAAAATGGAATGGTAATTATGGTCTTAAAGTATACTAGAGTGTTAGAGAAAAAGGGTGCATCAAAATATTTTTGGAGTGTCCCAAAGGGAAATATACAATTCTTGTCTCCTCTAAAATACAATATACATTTATTGTGGTGATAGTAACCACAAGATTCTTAGAACTAGTGGTATAATGTTTGGTCATGAATGAATATGTGGCAAAGCAATCTAAATCTTTTGATTCATTGGCATAAAATAGATCATGGAGACGAATCAAAATATCAAGGGACATGTCAAGGATCTCTGGTAAAATTGGGTTAGCAGCCAAAGGCTACCTTCCAAATAATTTAAGGAGAGTAGGGCATATTTAGAGGAGGCCAACTCAAGAAACCATAAGCAAGAAAAGGGGGAAAAATATAACAAATATGGTTAGAGTACGCATCAAAATCCCCATCCTTGAAAGAAATGGTGGTTTACACAGGGCTCGCGAGAGAATATGGGATGGAGGGTAGATTGGCATGGTCAGAAAATGAGAGAAGGGTTTTATGTACTAAAGGAATATGGGATGGAGGTTATGACTAAGTTTAGAGAGCCTTTTAGCTTTTTTGATAAGGATGGAGGTGGATGTATCACAACAAAGGAGCTTGGGAAAATAATACATTCTTTGGGTTGAAACCCCAATGTATATTAGAAGTGGTCCAAATGTTTTATATTCAATAATCTAGTCCCAAATATAATCAAACACAAAAGAGTAGTTCTAATCTGCCTGTAAATGCAAATATTAAAGACACCATTCTAAATTGATTTTGCTAAGGAGAATCAAAGAAATAGATGAGTTTGGTTATCCATTGCCTCCATGTAGAGTAAAAAACAACCAAGCCCACTCTGTCCTTTACGACACAAATTGTCCCATGCCAAGATGAAGTCGGAAAGATAGATTTACTAATATTCTTAGAAAGAGCAAAAATATGAAGCCAATATATAGAGATGCTCTAAAGGAATACTCGAACTAAAGTCAACTTGCCTCCTTGAGAGAGCCACCTATGTGCCCATGATAAAAGTTTACAGTGGATTTTCTCTATAAGTCAGCTCCAATCCTTAATTCCATAACAATTAGGTTGGAGCATAAATCTAAGATATTTAAAATCTGCATCCAATGTAGTGCGGATAACACCAAAAATATGGTAAATCTCTAGTACTAATAAGAGGTCAATCTACCAAATAGTAACACATCATCGACAAAAGTCAAAGGAGTAACTGTGACTTGTCTACCTACACACTTGCATCCAAAATTACTGCCCTTGTGATTTTTGTGACGAATTCTTCCACAATCCAATCTTTTATCCTCAATGTCTTCTTCTCGCAAAAGTTGTCATATATATTTTGAAGTAGGCATATTGTCTACTAACGAATATTCTATAATTTTCCTCCACCACCCTTGTATAAATTATGGTGTAGAGTTTCAACTACTCATGAAATTTTGTTAAAAATTAGAAGACACAAACCTACTCTACTGCTCTCTCAAAGTTAATTCACAATTTAGAACAAAAAAATCATACATGCAATAAGAAATAACACACATGCACACATAATTTTTCATGGGGAAAGAAATATGCTAAAAACCTCAATGTCTGCTTGCATTAATATGATGAATAGAAATGTATTGCAATTTATTTGCTCAATTGAGCACAACCTGCAAGTGAATAACCTTACTCTCTACTCACTTAGAAGCTCTAACCTAGACCTTAGTAAATTTCTACATTTGCTTGAGCTCATATTTCCTTGCACAATTCCTTGAGAAATTATGCACTTATTATTTAGGATTTTTTACAAATTGGATTAAGAAATTCCCAAGTTTGATCATCTGATTGCATGCAACCCTTGTACACTCAAGAATAGTCTAAAATTGATGTTACATTTCCTCTATCATGAAATATAGGATTCTCAGAGATATAGATGCAATTCTGATTATCACAATTGAATCTATCATCTAACCAAATAGTCCAACAAGTATCTTTCGCATCCATATCTGTTTCTAGGAAAACTAGTGTCTTTTCGATCTGCTAGTCCCACTAAGATTGGCAGCTATCTTAGAAACAAACAATCAAAGAAATTTGTGATTTCCTCTATGTATGATAGATAAGGGAGAAGCAAAGGGACCAACCTATATCTTCCACTTGACTCCTTGCTTGATTTCTCTCCCCATTGATAGAGCTTGCAACTCCTCTCCTACTTGTCCTGCTTAGAGAATACCTGTAGAAACAAAGTAACAAAACACCATCAAAGCATCTCGATCTATTATATCATAAACAATGTAGAAGAACATACAATGGCATTCACAAATAACAAGATTCACAAATACACGATTTTATGGAGGAAAACTCAAAGAACTTTATTAAAATAGAAAGGAGAATTACAACCCAGCTGTCTGATCTAGCATCATCCCCCTAGCATCAAAGCCCTCTTCACCTCATGAAATGCAAAATCACCAAACAATACAATACTTCTTCTCAAAGACAAACTATTAGCAGTTCCTTACAAATTACAAAATTCCATCCTCCAAATCTCTTAGATGAGGGATCCATTTATAGATGTCTACAAGGGTGTGAGTCATCTTTAAGTTTTTTATTAGTGTCATTCCGCTTGTTGTTCTTGGTTACACTTGGAGATTTATTGGATATCTTACTCATCCCTGGGTGAATTCAGAGACGTAAGTGTCATAGGAGAAGTTTCTAGAAGATTCCATGAGCATCCACTTAGCAAACTGTCTCGGACATTTGTCCATTCTTGCTCATCGCACCCCACAGAAGGCCTCTTCAGTATGCATTGCACCTGGCTTGTTGGGTCCCTATAATACTAGTGATTACCCTATTGCTATTGTACTTGTACCCCTAATTAATATTGTTGTGTCCCTAATTTCTCCATATTTTTATTACTGGGCCCCATAGAATCCCTCTATTGTTATTTTTGTGGCTTTATATTATTATTGTTAGGTCGGCTGGGTTATATTGTGACTCCTTAGACTCCTATATATAGAAAGGAGGTTTTATCATTTGAATCATCCAAGAAATTTTCATTTATGTAATGTAAAGGAGGTTATCCCCTCGAAGAGGCTGAATTCTAAGGCGTTGATATATCTTTTCTATCTTTTCTTGAGCTGGTTTCATAACATTTGGTATCAGAGCTTTGGATTCTATGGTTTCGTTGCTTCAAACAGGGCATCGTGGAATTGTCGCTATAACTTTTGTTCTATGACGTTTCATAAGCTAAAAAAAAAACCATTTCAGAAGACATCGCATGGAATCTCAGGTCTGAATTTCAGGGCTTTGCACAGTATACTTTTGGAGAAATAAACTGAGGAAGTTGGTCCTTTTGCAGATTCCTAAATTACATTCAAAATAGGTGACCTGCGGAAAATCGTCATAACTTTCTCTCTGAGCATCAAATTGAAATTTTGTAAGAAGGTACAGAAAGAGGACGAACTGTAGTTTCTTGTATATATTTTTCAGAGCCAAAAGTCAAAACAAGGACACGTGGCACGTTGTACAAGTTCGCTCTACTGAATTAGTCTATAATCAAGTCACTGTGGGAGATTTGGCATAACTCTTCATTGGAGAATCCAATTGGGGTCAGACAGGTGGCATTGGAAAGAGGACACAAAGGGCTACTGCAGGTTGCCATTTTGAGAATTGGATGATCTGAAATTACAGAGATACATCAGAGGCAAGATCGAGCTCCTACAAAGTGAAAAAAGGTGTGTATATTTTTTTAAATATTTGCTTAAGCTTGGTTTGAAAAATTATTTTAAAGGAATTCAAAGGGCATAATGAAGCATTATTATCGGTAATTGATGCCCCAAAGAAAGAAAATGGAAACACCTAGGAGGCGACCTGAAAGCTCTAGCATGACTCATGAAGAAGAGGAAGAAATGCAACATGATATATCAAAATTACGAGACCAAGTGCAAAAAGTGTCACTTGCACAAAAGGGTGTAGAAGCTAAGATGAATGACATGGAAGCTAAGATTGTTGATTTGAAGATAGATTTGAAGACAGACATGGAAGAATTAAAGATAAATATGAATAAGTTTCTACAAGAAAGGGTCACTAAGGGTGAAAGGGTAGTAAAGGAAACTCATTATGAGAACAAAAGAAATGTTAATAATGATTCCATAGACTCTAATGTTGGATCGAAGACCCACCATATACCAAAAATCGATATGAGGAAGTTTGATGGCAAGGATCCCGCAACATGGATATGACAGATGGAACAATTTTTCGATCTCAATAATGTGCAAAACACACAAAAGGTACGTATGGCAACCTTATATTTGGAACCAAATCAGTTTGTATGGTATCAATGACTTTGCTCTCGTAAACAATTTATCACTTGGGAACTTTTTATGGAAGAATTGATAGCACATTATGTAGATACAAAAAGCAACACTTTTTTTAGCCAATTGATAAGTCTCAAACAAAAATGTTCAATAATGGAGCACATTGAGGAGTTCCGAAAATTGAACATAAGGATAAATGATATTCCAGAGGAGCAAAGGATTGATGTGTTCATAGGGCCTTTAAAGGATAATATCCAACATGATGTTCACCTTTGGGAACCTGATTCATTAGAGAAGGCATTCAAGTTACCAAGAAAAATGGAAAGCAAAATTATGGCAACCAGGAAGCATACCACTCACATCTATAAAGGCGGAAGTGTTGTTGCCGCTAGTCTTCCACAACCTATAAGGTTGACACCACAACAATTGGAAGAAAAAAGAGCAAAAGGGATTTGTTACAGTTGTGATAGAAAATACACTAAAGGTCATAAGTGTGCTGAGCAGAAATTAT
>APFE030214886.1:176556-208881 GCA_000404065.3 Pinus taeda
CAAGGTAAAAATAGATCATGATAGCCTTAAATACTTTTTAGAACAAAGATTATCCTCTGAAGAGTAACAAAAGTGGGTCACAAATATGTTGGGTTATGACTTTGAAATCATCTACAAAAAGGGGAAGCAAAATGTGGTAGCAGATGCACTCTCAAGAAAGGATGAGGATGTGGAAGCATTGTTGTGCACCATTTCTATTATCCAACCAGATTGGATAAATGAAGCAAGGGAGGAATGGAAGAATGACAGAGAAGTGTGGGCACTTATTCGGAAGTTACAACAATATTCCAGTATGTCGAATACATTTAGTTGGCGAAATGATTCGTTATGGTATAAAGATCGCTTATACTTCTGTAAGAATTCCCAGCTAAAACAAAAGATTCTTATGAAATTGCACACTTCTCCCTTAGGAGGGAACTCAGGATTTTTAAAAACTTACCACAAGGTTAAGAAGGAATTTTTTTGGGAGGGCGTTAAATAAGATATTCAAAAGTTTGTGGCAGAATGTTTGGTTTGCCAGCAAAATAAAGTTGAAACAATTAAGACACCAGGTCTATTACAACCCTTATCCATTCCAAGCGAATGTTGGGAGGAGGTTTCAATGGATTTTATCACAGGTTTACCCAAGTCTGAGAAAGAGTGTCATCATGGTGGTAGTTGAAAGACTTACTAAGTATGCACACTTTTGTGCATTATCACATCCATTTAAAGCCAGTACAGTTTCTACTGCATTTATGGAAACAATTCAAAAGCTACATCGAAACCGAAAGATTATTGTAAGTGACAGAGATCCCATTTTCACTGGAAATTTTTGGACATAATTATTTTCTTATCTTGGTACTCAGTTAGCTCATAGCTCATCTTATCATCCTCAATCCAATGGACAAACTGAGATAGTAAACAAATGTCTGGAAGGATATCTTCATTGCTTTGTATCTAATAAACAGACACAATGGGTCAAATGGTTGCCTCTGGCTGAATGGTGGTATAACACTTCCTTCCATACAACAAAAAAATGACCCCATTTATGGCACTTTAAGGGTATCAACCACCATCCATCACATCATATTTAAGAGGAAATTCTAAGGTTCAAGTAGTGGAACATCACATCGAACATCAACAACAAGTCCTCCAACTCTTAAACGATAACCTCGTGTTGGCATTGAATATAATGAAACAACAGACATATCAACATCGCAATGAAAGAAGTTTTGATGTAGGTGATTGGGTATTCCTACGGCTACAACCATATAAGCAAATGTCCCTCAAGCAAGCTAAGAAGGATAATAAATTATCACCAAAGTATTATGGTCCGTACAAGGTGTTGCAAAAGATTGGTACTATGGCATACAAATTGGAGCTTCCTGTAGCTTCTCAATCGCACCCAGTTTTCCATGTTTCATGTTTAAAGAAGGTTATAGGCGACAAGCTCCCAGTTCAAACAATATTGCCAGAACTTGACGAGGAAGGAAAAATTATATTGGAACCAGAAGCAGTCACAAAAACAAGAACTAGATAGCTACGAAATCGATCAATTTCAGAGTATCTTATCAAGTGGAAGAACTTATATGCTGAAGATTCCACATGGGAGGATGAGAATTTTATACAGAAGTATCCAGAACTACTCAAGCGTTGAGGACAACACTTTTTTGAAGGAGAGGGGCATGTTGGGTCCCTATAATACTAGTGATTACCCCATTACTATTGTAGTTGTACCCCTTATTAATATCGTTGTGCCCCTATTGTCCCCATATTGTTATTACTGGGCCCCATAGAATCCCTCTATTGTTATTTTTGTGGCCTTATATTATTATTGTTAGGTCGGTTGGGTTATATTGTGACTCCTTAGACTCCTATTTATAGAAAGGAGGTTTTATCAATTGAATCATCCAAGAATTGTTCATTTATGTAATGTAAAGGAGGTTGCCCCCTCGAAGAGGCTGAATTCTAAGGCGTTGATATATCTTTTCTATCTTTTCTTGAGCGGGTTTCATAACATGGCTAGTGTAGAAGTCAATATGCATCGCACCCTGACAGTGGAGCAGATAGTATGGTCCAGTTTTGGCCAGTTCTGAGTGGTTTTTCAGGTGGAACTTCTGGGGAATGATGTTATCAGTTGACCATGATCCTTTAGGGTATGAAACAACACTTTTAGGGGTTAAAGAGCCCTTGGTTTATCGACATATAAGATTGGGGTTGCAGTGCCCAAATTTGTCTATAATAGTTTCCCCCTAAAGCATGAAGTCGTAAATCTTTTGATGTCGAGTGAAATGCTTTATCATGAGGATCCGAGGTATTCGAACTAGAAGGTGACCTATATAAGATACAATACAGTACATCATCATAATATTATTTTCATGATCTAGCTGAGGTGGGCATTCCCATGCTCAGCTTTATAAATTCATTTTCATGTACATCGAACATATAATCTTCTACAGTTGCATACTGGTGATTCTTTATATGTAGAATCATCATCCCTTAGCTTGGATGATCATCTGTGCAGCTTCTGTGTACAATTAATGTATTTATATTCCTGAATATATCACAACCTGGATGGATGAAACAAGATCCGGAGTCTTCAAACTTGTTCAATCTTCGCCTGATGTACAAGTCGATCCATGTGAAAATATGTCTTGAGGTCAAACATGGAAAGACATCGCTTGATTACCAGCCAATAATGTAAGTTGTTAACAGACGCGAGAGGAATCATCAATAATGATAATGACCCTCAAGGTACTACAGTACAATTCACGTGGTGTGAATATATGATCCGATGTCGAACACCACGCAAAATCTTTCGGTCGAAGGCCATTGATGTAAACATATCCCGAGAAGTGAGAAACTTGCCATTGAGGCATGCAAGCTTCAAAGTACTGAAAGGGTTGTTTCTAAGTCAACTTCTTGGATAATGAGATGATGTCGACAAGAAGTGACATGTCGCAGGATGGCCTTGATGTATCCCACATCTATGACGCGAAACGAAGTAAATGATTTTCTGGAGGTGAAAATGATATGATGATACAAGGTTAAGGAATGGCGGTCATGCAAAATGGAGGGTGAAGGTATTGCAGTGGATGAAGCATTAACTGGATGGTGAATTCTCTGAATGACTTCTCTTGAACATATCGGCGACACTGAGATGGATTGGTAGCATTAACCCCAAAATATGGATGGTGTGGAGGACCAATGGCGATATGACCGGTCAATGGAATAACCCAACTCGACCCAATCATGGTGATGGAGTGAAAGTTTCATGTTCAAGAACGACCTGCCACCAATAAAGTTCTTCAAGTTTTCTGTCCTTTTTCCCTAGTCATTTCGGATAGTACCTCTTTATTTTTTTCAAGCTTGGGGAGGATAACATATGCTTGTTCTATAATTTTCCCTTCGTGAAAACTTGTCGCTATGTTTTAGCGAGCCTAGCGATAGTGAAACTCGTTATTGTCTGGATGGACAAGTTTGTCACTATTGTTTTAACAAGTTTAACGACAAAGACAACTCGGTCCTTTTCATGTTTAGAGAGTTTGAAAAGGGATGAAAAGGAAACTCCAGCAGTTCTTTTTCGTAGCATAATCCCTTGAGTCCGAAAAGATTAAAACAATAAAAAGGGATGACTTCTCTGATCACTTTAGCGAGCCAAAAAAGACAAGCGCTCGATATTTTTGTGGGATAATCCCTCAGGTCCCAAAATATTAAAATACAGGAGGGATGGCACTTCCAATCACTTTAGCGAGCTTGAGAGGCCAATTGCTCGTCAATCTTTTCATATTTAGCGATTCTGAAAAGATTTGAAGGTAGACTCATCTTTTAAGGAACGAGTGGTGTTCAGGGTAGCAATTGGTTCCAGGTAATCTTGGAACTTCTCAAAACATGGTGATGTAAAGAGGGTGGCTAACAGGACCACTCATCGCAGCTGTTCCTAAAAGTAGTAAACAATCAAGTGGAAGCGTATGATCGGCCAAAAGAATGGAGGTGATAGAAGGAACACAACCAAGGCTCAAAATGTTGATATAATGGCAATCACAAAGGTTATTTATTGAAGGTTGGTTCATTTTTTAACGATCTTGAACTCGAGGGAAACATATGCTTATCGGTAGGTTTATCTTTTAATGAGCTTGAACCATATGATAACATTTCTCATTGCCTTTTTATGTAAGCTAGGAACAACAAACTAAAAAGCTAGAAAAACTAGAAAGCTAAGGAACTACTGAGGTTAGGTAGGATGGTTTTGTCTACAGAACAGTTCAAACACTTCCTTTGCTTCGTCCATAGCACAGAAGAAGGTGAATGGTGGATCAGACCAATCACCTAACCTAAGAAGTTGAAAAACTAAAAAGCTAAAAAATCTAAAAAGCTAAAAAATGAAATTGGTCATCTTTTGCTTGCATAAAAAGGTTTGCATGCCCCTAGGCATCGAGAAAAGGAGAGTCTCTAGGTAACGATATGGAATTCACTACGGTTAAGCATGATCGTTTTTGTTAGTGGAGCCGACGAAACACTCCCTTGGCTTTGTCCATCAAATAGAAAAAGGTGAATGGTGTGAGATTACACTTCCAATCACATAACCTATATGGAAACCTATCTTTTCAGCTGGGTTTGTCTGTCGAAGCGGACCAAGGTGCATGCCCCCTAAGCTTCGCTACATTCACCAGACTACTCGCTGCAATCAGGTGGATGGAATGAAGGTTGAAAAGACATTCTTGACACAAAAGGACCATTTAGGGATGATGTTTATCTTGAAGCTGTGTTTGTACCGGGAAATGAAAGCTGGTCGACAATGACGATTTTGCCTTCATGTGGGAAACACATCACTCGAAAGATTCTTGAGACAATAGCTTCCATGTTGTAAACATAATCACATCCAAGGAGTAGATTGTAATCTAATAGTCCTTGGAGTACCATCACATTCAGATGAGCGGGTTTCCTTCTCAAAGTAATCGGTAACTTAGGGAGGATCCCTAACGGTCGACTGGTTCCTTTTTTAAAGCCTGAAAAGTTCTATGTAACAGGCATAAGCAATCGCGAACCAAGCGTTTTCCAAGTAGTTGAGGAAAGGATACTCACTGAATCCCCTTCATCTATGATAGTGCTAGACACGATCATTTTGTAAACTTGTACTATGACCCGGAATGACACATTAGAAGGAAGGTGGGATCTTGCTAGTTGATCCCAATCGAAGGAAGCGACTAGACTGCTTGGAGGGGTACTGAATAAATGGTTGAATTAATCCCTTGAGTAGTAGGAACTGGGGGATTTTCTTCCAGTTGTGAAGGAATGGATGGATTGCCCCCAAGTTCATCAAACTCTGACATGACAAAAAGAATTTGAATAGTATCATTCTCACTCTCTTTGGGAATGGTATCATCTGAAGGTGGACCTTTTGAAGGAAAAACTGGGTCGACTGCCATTTCAACCTGCTGACTTTGGTCTGGTATGGATTCAGAAGATTCACTTTCAATGATAGGTGTTTCGACCAATGATTGATTCATGTCAGTCAGATTTTCAACTAGTAAAGGACTTGGTGAGAGTTTCTTGTATCCAAATGGAAGTCATTGTGGTGAAGCAGGATGGTTACGCAAGACTCTTTTGGCCTCATCCAAAAAAGGAGAATGGAGAAGGTGATGGTCTCCTTCACATAATCCACATGGGAGTTTGACCTTTCCTTTCTGTCCAGGGACTTCATTTTCACTAGTTGATGGTGTGTTGTCAACATGATCACCAGAGGTTGATGGCACCGGACGGTGCAAACAGGGAGTCCATTCTCTCAAGATCCACGCAATGCAAGGACAATCTCGATGAAAATGGTTTCCTTTGCAAATTACACACGAATATTTGGGAGATTTAGTGTGCGGATTTTCACCAAATGATTCTTGGTCGGCCCCTTGCTTAACTAACTTCTTCTTCTTATCCTTCCCTTTCTTCCTCTTCTCAGCTACTTGGTTACTAGTATCACTATTTTCGCCAAGCAAAGAGGAAGCAGGGGAGGGAGAAGCAAACGAAGATGAAGGCGAAGGGTCAATTTCCGTATCAACTGGTTGCTAATTCGATTGTTGAGGAATCACGGTATTTTTAACTACAGAGGTTGAGAATAGCCATACCGGCAGACCAATTGTGATTCTCGGAAGGGACAATGTGGCCATATACGAAGCCCCAATATTTCCCCAAGAAGAAAATGAACTAGGATTCCCGTCAAGCAGGATTCCTTGATTGGTGGAATCCATTATCTCAACCTAAGATCAACATAGGAACATGGATGATTTTCTGAATTAATAAATTTTAATGACGCTTTGACACAACTTTGCGTTTTCAATTTTTAAGAGTCGAGAAAAAGCTAAAGATGACTCTAGTCACCTTCAATTTTTAATGAGCCTGCACTGGCAAGTGCTCAGATGGACCTTTTCTTTTAAGGAGTTGAAAAGGAACAAAAGTGACTACTCTGGAAATCTAGACAGAGGGATTACCAAACCAATCGCAAAACTACAATATACACCTTGGTGGTAAATTAAAGAGAAATTACCAAGGACTTATGTACAGCAGTAAATCTTCCCAAATGTTGTGTTCAGTGCATTGTAATCGATAGGGTGGCAGACATGCTTCCTATGGATAAAGGATATAAGCCTATTGTGATCTCCCAGTATATACTCAATGATACGGGGAGCACAAGTCTATGCTAGCACTTGTCGTATCAAAGAGGAGGAATCACCCAACCTTCAATGAAAACAATTGTTACTAGATTTTACGATGTCTGAACACGTCTCTAGCCTAGACCTCTAGACGTGTTGCGTTAGGTTCCAAAGTGTTGTTAAGTTCATTGAGATTTATTTTAGAGTTGATCTTGTTTAGAAGTTTTCCTTTCATGGTTCACCGTGTGATGTAGATGTAAAATTCCTAAACATGCAATCTAAAATGATAAACAATCTTTGTTTATTTTTAGCAATGAAAATCCTAGCTACTAAGAAAAGAATATTACGATTCTTTCAAACAAAGAGCAAAGAGCACACACTAAATGCACATTTCCTAAATCATTTTTTGCACATAGTCTAAATGCAAATGTAAATGCATGTATTTTTTTTGTTGTTCCCCTTAATGTGAAGAATGCCAAAAAGGAAAATAAGTATAGATCTGAACTATTTTCTTCAAAGCGATATTTCAACAATTCCTTTTCAAAATAAAAGGAAGACTTAAATGACACTTTTCAATTTCAAATAGAAAAATCTTTCAACACTTCAAATAACAAAAAATCAAATCAAATACATGACAAAAAGTTCAATTGACTATCTAGAGAAGGAAGACTTTACGATACTCTTCTTTTTGACACAAAACGACAGTTACGACACTTTTTGCATCAAAACGACAGTTCGATTTAAGCTATTTTTTGACAATGGATTGCAAATGATGGAAAAATACATAAATTTTTTTACTAATCCTAATCAATGGAGGGTGAACTATGTAAAGAAAGGAGGCTTCAGTAATGAGATATTGTTCATAAGCAGTAAAACAACTAAACAGAGCTGAAAACAAGGACAAAAAACCCAAATTTCAAGGAGAGAAATAGGATTACTTAATCATCGCACCTGTGATTCACAGAAACAGGGATGCATCTCACCTGCTACACTCGGGAGGTGCAATGCATACTAGCTTCCAGTTACAGACAGTGCGATGTGCCAGGGAGTGCAACTGAGGTGGGTTTTGGCTCAAATTTGCAGCTAATTTCAATGAGCTAAGCTGAGCTATTATGGACAATAAAAAGAAAAGTACAGGGGTATGATCCTGGGAGGTTAATGAGCTACCAAAAGGGCATCTAGAATGCTTGTAACTCAGATGTTTGACTCATAAAACAAACCGGAGATTAATTGAAGTAGCATTCATCTACTTTGCAATTGTAGAGTAAGAGCAATTCGAAGGCTATCTAGCTAACTCCAGGCTCCATCTATAGTTTGTAAAGCAAACAATCAACAATAAACAAACAAACTATTCTCTCCCCCAGTGGAGTCACCATTTTGTTTCCGGGAAAACTAATGTCTTTTCGATCTGCTAGTACCACTAAGATTGGCAGCTATCCTAGAAAGAAACAATCAAAGCGATTTGCAATTTCCTCTATTTATGATAGATAAGGGAGAAGCAAAGGGACTAACCTGGATCTTCCGCTTGACTCCTTGCTTGATTTATCTCCCCCTTGATAGAGCTTGCAACTCCTATCCTACTTGTCCTACTTAGAGAATACCTGTAGAAATAAAGTAACAAAACACCATCAAAGCATCTCGATCTATTATATCATAAACAATGCAGAATCAGAAATAAATTGAACATACAATGGCATTCACAAATAACAAGATTCAAAAATACACGATTGTATGGAGGAAAACTCAAATACCTTTATTAAAATAGAAGGGAGAGTTACAACCCAACTGTCTGATCCAACATCATCCTCCCAGCATTAAAGCCCTATTCACCTCATGAAAAGAAAAGTCACCCAACAATACAATGCTCCTTCTCAAAGACAAACTACCAGCACTTCCTTACAAATTACAAAATTCCAGCCTCCAAATCTCTCAGATGAGGGATCCATTTATAGATGTCTACAAGGGTGTGAGTCATCTCTGGGTTTTTTATTAGTGTCATTCCACTTGTTGTTCTTGGTTCCACTTGGAGATTTCTTGGATCTCTTACTCATCCTTGGGCGAGTTCAAAGAGGCAAGTGTCATACGAGAAGTTTCTAGAAGATTCCATGAGCATCCACTTAGCAAACTATCTTGGATGTTTTTCCATTCTCGGTCATCACAACCCACAGAAGGCCTCTTTAGTATGCATTGCACCTGGCTAGTGTAGAAGTCGATATGCATCGCACACTGACAGTGGAGCAATCAGTATGGTCCAGTTCTAGTTCTGAGTGGTTTTTCAGGTGGAACTTCTAGGGAATGATGTAATCAGTTGACCATGATCCTTTACGGTATGAAACAACACTTTTAGGGGTTAAAGAGCCCTTGGTTTATCGACATATAAGATTGGGGTTGCAGTGCCCAAATATTTCTATAACAATATCTCCTCACGTGTTGCTTGACTTGCAACCATGTATTATGCTTCTATCTCGTTGAGCACCACAATCTTTGCTTCCTATCGTACCAAGAAAAAACTGCAAACCCAACACTAAAAATTCCACTTGATGTACTCTTTCAATCTGATGGACTTTGTGCGCAATCTACATCTGTGAAGCTGCACAACTTCACTTTCATGTGAGGTACCATAAAACATGCTTATTTGCCTTCCAAAATAGTTTGGTTGACCTAACCATAGCTTGGCTTAGCTAGTTAACTGCACAAAACATAAATGGTCACGTGTTCACAAGATACATGGGTGAACCCACTAGCCATTGATAAAGGGTAGCATCCACTTCAACTGAAGTGGAATCCTCCTTCCTCTAGTTGTTTGTTAGACTGTTTTCCATGGAATTACAACTCTCCATGTATAATCTCTACAGTATCTCATTTGCATACTTTCCTTGACAGACAAACAATTCCCCATCACATTGTCATACTTCCAACCCAAGAATGTAGTGCATGAGACCCATGTCCTTCATTTAAAATTCCCTTGCAAGGTATGATCAATAACTCATCACTAGTTAAAATAATATTATCAACATATAAGACAATAATAAGGAATTTATCTTCTATACAAATGTGATGAGGTTTACATCCGCTTCACTTATGGTAAAGCCCAAACCGGTGAGATAACTATTGATCTTGGTGTACCAAGCATGAGGTGCTTGTTTGAGATCGTATAATGCTCACTAGATTCTGCACACATGAGACTCTTGATCAAATGTCTCAAAACCTTTTTGTTACTCTATGTACACCTTCTCCTTAATAAACCCATTCAAGAATGTTGTTTTTACACTGATCTGGTGGATATTCCACCCCATCTGCATAGCCAGACCAAGACTTGATCTAATGGATGAGTACCTTGCTACAAGAGAAAAGGTCTCCTCATAGTCAATTCCCTCATCTTGAGAGTACCCCTTGGCCACAAATCTAGCCTTATACTTCCCTATGCTTCCGTCTATTGCCTGCTTCACCTTGAAGATCCATCTCAAACCCACTATTGATTTATATGCTGGTCTTGGGAGATTTTCCCAAACATGTTTCTTTGCAATGGATTCATATTCCTCCACCATTTCATCAACCCATACATGTTGCTATATTTACTCCTAAAAATAGGATGGCTCAATCTCCATAAGCTCAGTCATAAGAGCCATGTAGCTAGTGTACCTCTCAAGTGACCTCCTTTTCTTATGCAAATTTGAAGGATATCTAGCATTCTCCGTCGTATCCTGCACAAGTCTATCAAATTCCTTAGTTCTTTTTCTTCCTTATCTAGAGTTTTTTCTTTAGTTAATGTCTCCACTCTCTGATCCACAATTTTTGGTTGCTCTACAACTTCGCGAGGTTCCTCTTTTGGAGCTAAAATATCATCTTTTGGTGGGATCTAAAGCTCCCTCTCAAGAGAGCACCACATAGATTTCTCCTCATCAAAATTTGCATCCCTTCACACAACTATGATTATGAGTGATGGCAAGTACACATGTTAGTTTTGGGGAGTTTCTATGCAACCCACAAGTACGCCCAATTTTGCGGTAGACTAAAGCATATTCATTGATTCTTTGGAGACATGGCACTAAATAGAGGCTCCAAAAATCTTGAAGTGCGACACATCCGACTTTCTTCCTAAGAAATCCTCCTCCAATGTAATCATGCCAAGAATCCGATGAGGACTTTGGTTCTGCAAACAAAATATTGTATTGCATGCCTCAACCCACAAATGCAAAGGTAGGCCTTAGTCATGCAACATCACCCTCGTTGCTCCCAAATTGCTATGCATATTTCTCTCAACCACCCCATTCTGATGTGGGTTGTGGGTTGTTGTCAACTCTCGTTGAATTCCTTCTTTCACACATAAATTTTTAAATTCATTTAACACATACTCACCTCCATTATTTCTCCTAAGAGCCTTCACCTTCTTGCTGGTTTCTTTCTCAACCAATGCCTTGAATTCTACGAACTTGGAGAATGTCTCATCTTTCTTTTGTATGAAGAGATCCAACACTTATGTGAGAAGTCATCAATAAAAAGGACAAAATATTTGTGTTTGGTAGTGGATCCTATCAATAAACTTCCAAATACATCATAGTGGATCCTTTCTTGGACTGCATGCGCTTTGTTGTCCCGATCATGGAATGCGGATTTTATGTACTTCCCCAAGGTACATCCTTTGCGTCCATCTTGTTACTCATGTGCTCCTTTAGGGAGGCTAGTGGCTATTTTTTGTATAATATTTGTGGTGCCATGATGCAAATGGCCAAGTCTTATGTGCTAAAGTTCACCTACATCATGGCCCCCCACCTTCACCTATCTCGTGGCTATGTGTCTCAGGAATTTGTTTCTTTGTTGAATATCACGTCATAACCACGATCTTCCAAAATTGCATTAGAGGTGAGATTTTTCTTTAGGCCTAGAACAAACATGGCATCCTTGAACCCGAGAGGGGAGGCTGACTCCCTCTGAAAGGTGACTGTACCAATACTAGTCATGTTGTACCTTTTGTCCTCCCCTAGCTTGATGTGCATCTGGAAATCTTTCTCCTCTAGATCTGAAAAAATCTCTACACCCTATCATGTGGAACAATGCACCTGACTCCAAGTACCACACTCTGCCCATCACTATGTTGGACATGCATGCAATAAGGGTAAATTCAAGGTCGAATTGTGAAGCCAATGGTTCACCCACTGCTCCTCCTAAGGTCTTCTTGCTTTCCTTTTTCTGCGGGCATTTCGTGGCATAGTGCCTGTATTCATGACAATGGAAGCATTTAATTTTTGACAAATCTTTCTTCTTTCTCCCTTGGTTGGATTCTGGTTTTGGTTTGAGATTTCTAACCTTTTCCCTTTTTTCCCTTTCCAACCAATGAAAATTTTTCTTCATCCTTGCCCTTGGATGAGGTCCCATCTCTAGGATTCTGCCTTATTTCCTTCTATACCAATTCGGTAGTTTCTCCCTCCTGTTCACTTAATCTTGACATCTATGCCAACTCTTGGGAAGGCTCAGAAGGGATATTCTTACCAAGTCATCCTTTGAAAGAGTAACACCAACTCTTGCAATCTCATCACGAACTTGTGTGAACCTCCTCAGATATTGCAGGATAAAGTCATTCTTGTACATCTTGATATTTCAAAGTTATCCTTGAGCACCAAATTTTTGTGGTCACTACTATTCTAGAACAGATTTGTCAGCGCCTACCACAATGCATAAGGATTTTCTTTCCCATGGATATTTCTAACAATGTGATCCCGTACTCCCTTCAAAATTATTATCCACACCTTGGCTACAATTTTCTTCCACAGAGCAAGGTTTTCAGCATCAGATTCCGTTGGTTTTGTAACATCTCTCTTGATGTATTCTAGCAATCCATTGTCATCGAATAACTCCTCCATGCGATCCTTCCAGTCAATGAAATCAGAGTTTCTTTCCAAGGCATACTCTAGCCTCAACCCATTGAAGGTTATATTTTCAGTTCTTAGGAGATCTTGCTACACTGAACTTCAAATTTGAACCTCCTGAGAAACAAATTCAAAATTCCTACTCTAATGTGAATCTTGCCATGATACGATGTAGAAATTAGGCAACAGCTAACCAGCCTGCCATAGGGCATTAAATGACTGGTTAGCTGCATGCCCTTTAACTTTATAACACACCTCATTATTTTTCATTTCTCTTTATGCGCGCGGGTGTGTTATAAAGTTAAAGGGCATGCAACTAACTAGTCATTTAATGCCCTATGGCAGGCTGGTTAGCTCTTGCCGTAGACATTATGGTGTATATTTGCAACTCCTCATCAAGTTTTTTCAAAATCATAAGACACAAACCTACTCTACTACTCTACAGAAGTTAACTCACAATTTAGAAAGAAAAAAAATTCAGGCATGAAATAAGAAATAATACACATGCACACAATATTTTTCCTGGGAAAGAAATATTCTAATAACTCCAATGTCTTCTTGAATTAATCTTATGAATATAGATGTATTACAATTGCTTTACTCTACTGTGCACAACTTGTAAGTAAATAACTTATCTCTTTGCTCACTAAGAAGCTCAAGCCCAAACTTTTTCAACTTCTGCCTCTTCTTAAACCCCTATTTCCTTGTGCAATTACTTGACAAATTAGGCCTTTATTATTTAGGTTTTTTTTCCAAAATGGATTGCGCAATTCCTAAGGTTGATCATGTGAATGCATGCAACACATGTACACTCAAGACTAGTCTACAACTAATGTTACACTGCCTTGGAATCTCCACCATAGCCGGGGAACTTGAATTCTTTGCATGCACTAGCTATTTTGGGCTGATTGATCAATTAACTAGATGATCACTGCATTTGACTGAAGTCCCACTGAACAATTAGCCTTCCATTAGTTCCTCCAACAGTTAGAACTAGTTTAACTAAAAACAACTTGAGATAATTGACTTTGATTGCTACAAATTCACAATCACACATGCTTAGCTAAACTCTAACTCCTCCAACTCAAATTGATTGAGTAAAATGGGTCACACAAACCATGTCATACAAGCTAATTGCATCCAAGTTGTCTGCTGATGTGGAAATTCAAATTTTCTCAATTTAATCAAGGAAAAATCAAATGGAGAATTTCTTGCTGCAATTTTCAACAACCCTTCAGGTGAATCTAATCCATGTTGCCAATATAGCATAAAAATGTGCTAATAATAACAACCAATGCATATAAGTAGCATTCAAAATAAACAAAACAGTCCAAAAACACATATTAAAACACAATCGATGGAGACCTTGAAAAGTACTCCAACTATGTTACCACCTATTAATGTTCATCGAAAGTGCCTTCATCGCTCCTCTCACGATGCACACCTTTCCTTTCGGCCTCCATCACCCTAAATCCCATTAGTTGTTGTCAACCTCCATCGCTCTATTCCCGAAGAACCCATCAATAACGTAAAGACGAACCCCTAATCCTTTACCTTTTTTACTAGCGCCTCATATTGAAAATTTAAGACAAGATTTATTTTGTCTTAAAATTCCCCTCCATGTAGTAGTGTCGAATGCAACAACATACAAGTTGTCTCTAATCATGTCAACAGAGATCGAAGGGACAAAAGAGTAATTAATGTTTGGGAAATATTTCTAGGGAAATTTTTCACGTTCTTTAGAGTCGGCTGCCCCCACAAAACGAGGAGCCCAACAAGTAGTTGTCTTTATATAAGATAACATGAATGGAAAGTGAAATAGTAGCGTGGTATAGGTGCGATACAGTAGTAGCCCACAAGATAGCTGACTTAAGGTGCACTATGAGAGTCAATTTTGTAGTTAGATAATATTTTATTAAATTGATATGTTTTTGTCTTAATTGTTAATTGTCTTAAATGGGTTTCATCTTGAGTAGCCATTGTCTTAAATATAAAGTTGTCTTAAAATATTTTTGTCTCAATGTGTTTTTGTCTTAAATATAAAGTTTTGTCTTAAAATAATTTTGTCTTAAACTAGTTTTGTCTTAAAATATTTTTGTGTCAAACTGTTTTTGTCTTAAAATATTTTTGTCTTAAACTGTTTTTGTCTTAAATATAAAGTTTTGTCTTGACATATTTTTGTCTTAAACTACTTTTGTCTTAAATTTAAAATTTTGTCTTAAAATATGTTTGTCTTAAGATGTTTTTGTCTTAAATATAAAATTTTGTAAGACAATTCAATTGATATTAAATTTTAATGTAAAATAATTAAAATAAAAAATGACTTTTAAACACAAAATATTTCCTTTTTCTTAACAAAATTTCTTAAAAATTCCCTTTGTATAGTAATGGCCAGTAAGAAGAATACGCTTGAGCTATGTTAAAGTGTTTAGACAGTGCCCAATATTTGCAATCAAGATATATATGCGTCTAGACAACTTTCCATGATAAAACAATGATGCAATATAGACGTATATTGGGGAATTCAAAACGTCATATCTATGTAATGAAAACATTATCTAAAACCCTCGAGCAGGAAGGAGATTGAGTGACGTTAGGATCGCCAAGTAGGTCATTAAAGTTGTTATTGAATCGATCTTTGCTGATGAGTGAGATTCTTACTTATAGTTCATAACACATGCTCCAACGCTAAAAATGATCAATAAAACGTACTTGCATTAAAAAAATACACCCTATTGTTGGTAACCAATATATGCAATATTATAATGTTATTAATGTGTAGAACAGTATATGCAACTAGTTAGATAATGTACTTGCTTAAATTCAATTGGCGATATATATTGGTCTGTCCATCAATGGCCTTATAGCATTATATTAATGAGCTTATAACATTGTATACATATCTTACCTAGTTGTTGGCCCAAACTCAGAGCTTGCATACAAGAAAGTACATTGCTCACTTAGTTATGATTATAACCTGTCCGCAGCATCTGCATTACTGAGTAAATATTCAATTTGCTAGGGTTGCCTTTCAGAATGTCATGAAAAGATAAACCCTAAACATGATGACACCGTTCTTATGCCATAGATGTATCGAGAGAAATAAAGAAGTATCATTTGGACAACTAAACAACAATTAAACTTGTGTGCAACTGTCACGTGCAACCATACCTAATTAGATGTCATATTTGCATAATACGCAGGTCAGAAATGTCAAGCATTCATGCCTTTATAAAGTCATTTAACCTTGCAGTAACATATTAAACAAGGATCAGCCTCAACACGGAAAGCAACACAGATATGACAAGGTGACACTCATACAAAACACCAGGGATATACTACTGTTGAGATGATGAGGCATCCAATAATTTTTCAATTTCAGAGACACAAGAAATGTATGCCAACTAGTGCATCCATTATGATTTTAAATTTATTAATTAGACTCAAAACATTGAGAATATCGTTCAAGACAATAAAACATACAATGATTTGTGTGACCATTCAAACTGTTAACTGAACCATAAGTTATGTGATAAAACTAGCGCCATGAACCTCAAAACCATTAGAAATAAAATATGACTTTTAGCATTTTCAAAGAGGAACATGTCACTCTGAAATGTTGTTATTTGATGTATTCATGTAAAGTGCGAGTCACATGCCATGAATTAGGTAAGAGATATCAGATATATTGTTCCATTCCCAAAAGCCAACTATTTATTTAATGACCATCATAGGAAATAATTCACCATTTTGTTAAATGATAGCAATCTCCCCATTTAATCAATTGCTTGTGTTTACTATTCATTAAGTAACATATTAACTAATTGTATGTTAATTCTAGATACTTCTAGAATTTCATAGTATTAGATAATTATAAAATTTTAACTATTCATGGTAAAAGCTATGTTTTGCATTGTCTTTATTCGTTTCTATGCCTCTAAATTTTAAGATGTAAACATAGTAGTAGCTCAATCGATCAAGTTATTTTATTTTATTTTTATGATGTGGTTTGCTTTGAGTTGATCTGCAAATATCCCGAACCATTAGTAAAATCTTTTGAGCAAAAACCTTGCGGGGCCACCAAAGCTTAAGAATAGTCATACCTCGATCTCGGAGTAGCGAGAAGGAGCAACCACCAGAATTTTTTGATAAAATGTTGTAGCATGATTTTTTTGTGGATCCAACCACTGCATCAAAGGGTCACCATAAGCAAGATACACGTTGAATCTGTTAGGGTCTTATAAATATATGTGCTTCTTATTTTTAATAACTTTTCATCCAACTAGAATGTTGGAAATGACACTGAGAGGGGGATGAATATGTATTTACAAATCAATAACTTTTTCATTTCCAAAATCTGATTTATATACGCTACTTCACTGAAGGGAAATCGTGTGTGCCCACAACTATTCTTAAGGCAATCAACCTATATCGAGTGAACTTATGATTCAATTAATTCATCATATCTTGATATTTAATCAGTACTTTATTACACATTAAAGAGCAACCGTGTGCAGTAATAATAGAATAAACCATCACACATAAGTAACACACATGAACACCAAGATTGAAGGTGAAAACCCAATGTGGGTGAAAAGAACTTGCTGGTGTCGTCTTTGTCTTCTTTTAATAATAAGAAAATTTGTTTACAATCTTGTACTGGTGCAGACTCATACCAGTACGTAGGCACCCACCTGCAAAAGGCTACAACCTTCTCTCATTCTCTAGCTTCTACTGGAAGGGAGCTATAACCCCCCAGCTCTTGTACTAGCCGATCCGTTTACTAGAACGTAGGCGCCAACCACCAAAAGGCTCCAACCTTCACTTGTTTTCTAGCTGCTACTGGAAGGGAGCTCCAACCCCCTTACTCTTGTACTAGCCAATCTATTAAGGCCCTATACTACTAGTGTAACCCCTTATTGTTATTAGTACAAACCCCTTATTATATTGTTGTACTCATGTGGTCCCCATATTGTTATGATAATGTCCCGCAGAAGCCCACTATTGTTATTATTGTGCCCTTACATTATTATTGTTATGTCGGCTCTGATCATATTATGACCCCTTAGACTCCTATATATAGAAAGAAGGTCTTGTCATTTGTATCATCAAATAATTTTTCATTTGTGTAATGTAAAGGAGGTTGCCCTCTTGAAGAGGCTGAGTTCTAAGGTGTTCATCTATATTTTCTATCTTTTTGTGAGATGGTTTCCTAAAATTTGGTATTAGAGCTTTGGATTCTAGGGTTTCGCTGCTCCAAACAGGTCATCATGGAATTTTCACTATAACATTTTCGCTACGAAGTTTCAAAAGCTACAAAAAAAACCTATTTTATAATAAATCGGCATGAACCTCACGTCTGAATTTCAGATATTTTCACGCTATATTTTTGGAGATATGATCTGAGGAAGTTATAGTTTTTGCAAGCTCCAAAATTTCATCTAAAGTAGGTCATCGTGGAATTTTCACTATAATGTTTTCGCTGCAAAGTTTCATAAGCTAAAACAAAAACCCATTTGAGAAGAAATTGGTCTGAACCTCGGGTACAAATTTCAAATCTTGTCACACTATATTTTCGGATATATGGTCTGAGGAAGTTAGGGTTTTTGCAGACTCCCAAATTACATCGTAAATAGGTGACCTTGGAAAAATCGTCATAACGTTCTCTCTGAATCAGATTGAAATTTCGTAAGAAGTTACAAAAAGAGGACAGACTGTAGTCTTATGTGTGTATTTTTTAGATCCGAAGGTCAAAATAGTGACACATGGCACGTCATACAAGTTCTCTATTTTGAAAAGGTGTATAATGAGGTCATCTAGGGAGATTGTGCATAAGTCTTTCTTGGAGAATCCAATTTCGATCAGACTGATAGCATTGGAAAGAGGATGCAGAGGACTACTGCAGACCACGATTTCAGAACTAGAAGATCTGAAATTACAGAGTAGTCGTTTCAAAATGGATCTCCTAAAATCAAGAAAAAGCGAGATGAGGAAGTTTGATGGCAAGGATCTGGTAAATTGGATACTACAGATGGAGAAATATTTTGATCTACATGGTGTACCACTATTACAAAGGTATGTATTGCATCTAATTATTTACAACTCAATCAACTTTTATGGTATAAAGGGCTTTGTTCTCGTAAACCACTTGTCACGTGGTCAATTTTAACGGAGGAAATGATAGAAAATTATGAGGATACAAAGAGAAACACCTTCTTTAGCCAATTGATAAATCTCAAACAAAAGTGTTCAATGGCATAGCACATTAAGGACCTTCAAAAATTGAATATAAGGGAAAATTATATTCCAGAGAAGCGGAGGATTCATGTCTCCATAGGGACTTTAAAGGATAACATTCAACATGAGCTTCGTCTTTAGGAACCTGATTCATTGGAGAACGCATTCAGGTTGGCAAGAAAAGTGGAAAGAAAAATTATGGAAACAAGGAATTCTACCCCTCACAACTATAAACATGGAAGTGTTGTTTCTCCTAGCCTTCCACAACCTACAAGGTTGACAGCACAACAATTGGAAGAAAAAAGAGCAAAAGGGCTTTGTTACAATTGTGATAACAAATGCACTAAAGGTCATAAGTTTTCTGAGAAGAAATTATTCTACATTGATTATGAAGAGGAGGACGAAAAGGATCAAGAAACATCGAAAGAAGATGATATACACCAAGAACCAACCCTAGAGAAAGAAGAAATTAATCCAACCATATCTTGTAAATCATTGGAAAGAATTACCACTCCTCAAAATCTCAAGATAGAAGGACATATCAAGAAGAAAAAGGTTCAAGAAGTGAAAGATCACATCAAGAAAGAAGAAATGAATCCAACATATCTTGTAATGCATTGGCCGGAATTACCACTCTCAAACTATCAAGATAGAAGGACATATTAAGAAGAGAAAATTTTCAAAGAAGTGGAAAGATCACATCGAGCATCAAGAAATGAATCCGACCATATCTTGTAAAGCATTGGAAGAAATTACCACTCCTCAAACTCTAAATATAGAAGAACATATCAAGAAGAAAAAGGTTCAAGTAGTGAAAGATCACATTGAGCATCAACAACAAGTTCTCCAACTTTTAAAGGATAACACCACTTTGGTGCAAAATCAAATGAAACAACAGGTAGATCAACTTCGCAGTGAAAAATGTTTTGATGTAGGTGATTGGGTATTTTTATGGCTACATCTCAAGCAAGCTATTTATGAGAAGGAAATTTTGGAAATACTACATGCACTTAAGAAATGGTGACCTTACCCGATGGGAAGACACCTCAAGGTAAAAATGTATCATGATAGTCTTCAATACTTTTTAGAACAAATATTATCTTTAGAAGAATAGAAAAATGGGTCACAAATATGTTGGGTTATGACTTTGACATCATCTATAGAAAAGGGAAGCAAAATTTTGTTGCAGATGCACTCTCAAGAAAGGATGAGGATGTGGAAGCATTGTTTTGTGCTATTTCTATTATCCAAGTAGAGTGGACAAACGAAGCAAGGGATGAATAGAAGAAGGACGAAGAAGTGTGGCCACTCATTCAAAAGCTGTAGAAGATCTCAATTCAAACAATATTGCGGGAACTTGAAGAGGAAGGAAAAATCATATTGGAACTGGAGCAGTCACAGAAATAAGAACCCGACAGCTACGAAATCAATCAATTTTAGAGTATCTCATCAAATGGAATAATTTATCCGTTGAAGATTCCACATGGAAGGACAATAATTTTATACAAAAGCATCAAGAAATACTCAAGCGTTGAGGACATTACTTTTTGAAGGAGAGGGGCATGTTAGGACCTTATACTACTAGTGTAACCCCTTATTGTTATTAGTACAACGCCCTTATTATATTATTGTACCCATGTAGTCCCCATATTGTTATTATTGTGCCCCACAGAAGCCCACCATTGTTATTATTGTGCCCTTACATTATTATTGTTATGTTAACTCTGATCATATTATGACCCCTTAGACTCCTATATATAGAAAGGAGGTCTTGTCACTTGTATCATCCAATAATTGTTCATTTGTGTAATGTAAAGGAGGTTGCCCCCTCCAAGAGGCTGAATCCTAAGGCGTTCATCTATCTTTTCTATCTTTTTGTGAGCTAATTTCATAAACCATCACACATAAGCAACACACATGAACACCAAGATTTAAGGTGGAAACCTAATGTGGGTGAAAACCACCTGTTGCTCTCATCTCTGTCTTCTTTTAATAATAAGAAAATATGTTTACAATCTTGTACTAGTGCAGACTAATATCAGTACGCAGGCACCCACCTGCAGAAGGCTACAACCTTCTCTCGTTCTCCAGCGTCTACTGGAAGGGAGCTACAACCCCCTAGCTCTTGTACTAGCTGATCCATTTACTAGTACGTAGGCACTAGCCTCCAAAAGGCTCCAACCTTCACTCTTTTTTTAGCTGCTACTAGAAGGGAGCTCCAACCCCCTAGCTCTTTTACTAGCCAATCCATTTACTAGTACGTAGGTGCTAGCCTACAGAAGGCTCCAACCTTCACTCGTTTTCTAGCTACTACTGGAAGGGAGCTCCAACCTCCTCGCTCTTTTATTGCCTGATATGTTTACCAATACGTAGGTGTCGACCTATGCAAGGCTACGACCATCTCTCCTTCCTCCAGGGACCACGTTTCATAAATCTTTTCATTGGATACTCCTGGTACACAATACTACAACATGAAGGCCACGTTTCATCAAATTTTCATACTGGATCCATTAGTAACATTGAAGCTCAAAATAAATCACCACTGCAATACAACCATCAAATACATCTGCATCCACCAATCATTGAAACCCAGTCAACCTTTGATATAACTGAAACCCAATCATCAACCTTTGATATAACTGAAACAATCAATCACTGAAATCTCTGAACCTCTGACACAATCGAATCAAACAATCACTAAACCTCTGATAGAATTGAATCAACCATTCATCCATACTTCATCAAATTCAATCAATCAATTAGAACAGACAGATCACTGCAACGAGTACATAGCTCTGAACCCAGAACACTGCATCATCATCTAGAACCAACTGTAACCTCAAAAACCATGCATCAGAGTGTATACACTACTTGACTGAACCCAAACTACGTGTATACGCTACTTCCATTAATAAAACCTATGTATACCTTCAAAACTACTGCAAACATGAACTTTTGAATCAATTCTGAATATCTAATGTCAACTTACAGAGCTTTACATAGGCAGCGACAGAGATCACTTCTTCTCACTTATACAATTAATCAATCAAATACCAGCCTCCTCATTCATTTAATTTTACATTTAGATCTATGAAGCCTTCATTGAAAGACAACAGTAAAACAATAGTACTAATCTGATAGATCAATCACCCTTGAACATCAACCTTTTCTTTTGCATATGCTACATGGAAGATCCGAACCAGCATGTATACGCAACTTCACCAAAGTGAACCAACATATAGGTCTGGAAATACTTATAACTTTGCTGCAATTCCTAACTTCAGACATACCCAAATCATCACTGAAGTAAATCACTATCAATCAATCTGAATATTCAGACCACTGTCACCAAAACACAAAGCAGAACCTAGAACTTTGTCTCAACAACCAAAACCAACTGCAACTTCAAACATCATTTTTCATACTGTATACGCTACTTCGATGTGTCAAAATTGCGTGTATATGCACTTTTATCAAAGAAAACCAACGAATAGATCTACAAATACTAACTTAAAAAACTTCACATCTATTCCAGACTCCAGCCATACCTAGATCATAACATTTACAGAATAAAACATGCGTCAGTATTCATATCTATACTATCCATGATCAAACCACATAATGATAATTTATTTCAGTCTGTGTCAAGTGGAATGAGTCGATCTTGCGGACAAGATAGACCTTCCTAGAATCTAAAGAAGACCTAATGACAAGCAAACCAACCAGACACTATCTTTCTCTAAATGTTCTTTATAAATAATGGCAAACAAATGTGTTTAAGGCCTACCTCATGTCCAACGCAAGTTTGGGGATGCCTTTGTTCCTTTGATCCAAGTAAGTTCCTTTGTCGCAAACCTGCAAACACAAACAAGGCAAACGATTAAATAGCACCTGAATAACCAGTATTATAAAACATATTTAACATGAAAGTCAAGGAGTCCATGAAACAAATAACATGAGATACTTGTTGAGAAAAATGAGCTTAATTGTATTAATTCAAAAGGAGAAGAACTTTACAAACTTTGCCTTGACGTTGTACAAGCTCCTCCCAGGGTCCAACAAGAAGTCTCCTCTACTTTGACAAGCTTCACTCACTCCCCAATGAAGCCAAAAAGGTATGTGATCTCTCCTCTTAAGCTCAAATAGGAAGTCTTGATTTCACTAGCATTTACCCTCAAAAGTTCAGCTTCTAACCTCCTCAGCCACTAACCCAATGCCTCAATTTATAGTGCAATGGAGGGCAGTTAAGAGGTCCTCCTTCAAAGGGATAGAATCCTCCTTCAAAGGGATAGCTCCTCCTAACAAGGGATTAGCTCCTTCTCTTATGGGATGCATGAACCACTTTGGAGCGAACAATCCACGCCAAATTTCCTTCTAGAAACCTCTAGAATTAACCCAAAGTGAGTTTTTTAAGATAAAAATTGCGCCTTTTAACTTTCACAGGGGTACGCACCCTCCCCTTTACATACAGAGCGTATAAGTACGTAGGTATTCTGAATAAAAGGTGTGGGCCCGTAGGCAAAAGTGAGAGAAAGTGCGGAACCAGAGTTACATTGCTTTTTTGATGTCTTTCTCTCATTTCCAAAGCTTGTTTTGAAGCGCTGAGGTCTGAGACTTGCTTAGGAGGCTGGTATAGGCGGTGATAGACCTATACTGACTGCAAATAATCAAGGTGACGATATTTTTGTGTAACAGATTGCCCCCTAAAGTGCGAATTTTGTAGTAGATGAGGATTTCATTTATCATTTAGGAAGAGTGAAGTACTTTATCATTTCGAGGATCATCTTGCAGAGATCCTGGTTGGAACCTGTAAGAACATTCAATGCAAAATATATATATGAGATCATATCATCGCTGAGGTAGGAATTCCCATACTCAGATAAAAACTGACTAAGAGACTGAAAACTAACTAGAAGACTAACTACTGCTCTGATATAGGAATGATCTCGTAACATATCATAAGTACAGACACATGTGGACACAGTATGGACGTAGCCATCTGTTTATGAACAGTCCATAGTATAATGAATACAAAATTCCTCACAGCCTAGATGGTGGAAACTAGATCCAGGGTCTTTATTTCTACGTCCCGAAATAGTACGATTCTATCCATGCGATTGAATGTGTCGAAGTCGAACATGGTAGAAACCGCTTGATTCCCAGTCAATGATGTAAACTGTTAACAAGCGTGAGAGAAACCACCAATAATGACAATGGCTCTCAAAGTACTCAGCACAATCCATGAAATGTGATAAGATGTGTTGATGTCGAACATGTCACGGAATCCTTTGATCGAAAGTCAATGATGTAAAATGTCGTCAAAGGCGAGAAACCTGCCATTGAGGCATGCAAATCTCAAGGTACTGACGATTCCTAGATCATCTTTCTAGATAATGAGCTGAAGTCGATAGAAAGCGATCCGTCGTAGGCAAGCCCACAAAACGAAATCATAGATCAAGTTTTGAAGAAACGTATTTGGCAAGGAATAACTCAGGGATGGTCAAGATGGATGACAGATATTTTGCAAATGAATGGTTTATTTGAACTGACCTCTTGAACACATAATCGACACGACAGATGGTTTGGTGATGATTGAGCCAAAGTTAATACCCAGAAACCGGCTGAAGACTTTCAATATGGTTTGATCAACTGTTAGGTAAAGGATTTCCCAACCCAGGTGAATGATAGTGTCGTGTTCAAGAGTGGTTTATAAAGTATGACAAACAGACTCACTTTTCTCTCTTTTCCCCCACCATTTCTGACAAGTACCTCTTTATTTTTTACAAGCTTGAGGAGGATAACATATGCTTGATTATAAGCTCACCCTTCGGGTGAGTCCAACTTCGTTTAAATGCGAACCCTAAGAAGGAGTGGTTCGTTCCTGTTTGTAATAGAACAGGTCCTTTACTGTCGAATTTTAACCAGTCCAGTATAGGAGAAACTCGGCGTTTTTCATTTTTAGAGAGTTTGAAAAAACTTAAGAAGACTCCAAGGTTGACTTTTTCATAAATTTGTGTCTCCCAAGCCCGAAAAAGTATAAAATAATACTTGAGAGAACCGCTTGATCTTTTACGACCAAGGAGTACTTTTCGTTATTAGTGTCTTTGATCCGAAAAACTAAAAAAGCAACCAAGGACACGTCATTTTATAACCAATATCGAATTTGAAACGACAAAAATCCGGCAATATTTTTATGTTTTTACGGTCGGAAAAAGATCTGTAAATAGACCGTATTTTAATTCCGTTTTAACGAGCTTAAAAGAAAAACTCGACAATCTTTTCATGTTTTAGGAGTCAGAAAAGGGCTTAAAGGTGACTCTAGCAGAAAATGATAGATTTCGCCTGAATAATCCTGTTATCTTGCACAAAAACACAAACTTTACTCGTACCTTCTTGAAACAGATAAAAATGTTGCAAGAATACCTTTTTAAAGTGAAATATAAACAAATTTGCAATTTATTTACTCAAAAAACTTATAAAAAGGGGCTTTTTACCATTCATTTTTACCATTTGTGATCTGGGTGAGAAAATAGTGCTTTTGCTCTGAAAACGTCCTGTGAAGATTGTGGAAAATCCAACTGTTGGAACCGAACGTCGTCTTCTCTAGGTAATCCACATCATCCTCCTCTTCATTTTTAACCGTTTCATTTTTCAATTTAGTCATTTATTTCATTTTATGGGAGGGTTTTTAGGCGAAAAACCCGTGCTCGGGGTACGCAGGCTCACCACTGCGAACCTATGGACCCCAACTTTTTCTCCATTGGGAAAAAGCTCGGGGTTCGCACCTTCCATGTAGAAAAAGTGCGGTCCCACGCACTGTGTCTAACATGTAGGGAGTGGGCCCCACCGTGAGGGTTTTTAACCCAAAAATCCTCAAAAATGGACCAATGAAAAGTTTTTATAGCTTTTTAATTGACCTTTTTGCTTGATGTAGGTGGTACACCATGCTAGATTGGCGCGAACAAGAGCACAAGGACGTGGATGCTACCGCATGGAATCATCAGCCTTCACTTGATGCTTTGAGGGCGTGCGGCTTATACAAATACTGGGCCATTCCTGGCATGAGGGCTCAGGTGGATTTCTTACAGTGGATGGTTGATAGATGGAGTGTCCAGGACCAATTTTTCTTTATTGGCGGCCACCAGCTCGAGATCGAGCCGGCGGATATATACTTCTTGACTGGTTTGCCTAAGAGAGGTGTTGACTTGACTCTGTTCAGGACTAGGGCAGGTGGCCAGTCTGTCGATAGCCTCTGGTTAGAGTACTGCAACCGCCAGACTAGAGACAAAGGGATAGACATAAATACCATATCCCGTCCTGAGCTTATGGTGATTGCATTCACTGTTTCTAGACTTTGCGGAGCTGCCGCATTACATGTTGCCATCGGATCCCAGATGCGTATGGCAGTTGATTGCTTTCAAGGCACCATCTTCAATTGTTGTGATGCTGTGTTGGCCAATGTGAAGGGCCAATTGACCAGGGCCAAGAACGGACGACTAAAGACTTTTGGTTATGGAGCTTTAGTTGTGAGCTTTGGCCTGGAGAGGATTCCTATGCTTATCCCGCAGCACCTTACATTTGGAGGTGGGCTTCCCCGAGAGCCCAAACTGATGCGATGGGTCGCAGTCATGGCCCGTCATCCTGATGAGGGGACCGAGGTCGTCCGATTCAAACCTGAGTATTTCCAATGGTTGGAGAACTAGGTTTTCTCTATCCAGGATTTTCCTTATGCTGGGGTTGACTTTCGTGGAGACCCAGACATGGGTCTTCCTCCAGGAGAGCAGTGGGACGACTTAGGTAATCATTTTCAACACTTTCCTAATGTTAATTTTTTTATTTTTATATCGTCTCAGAACTGATAGTAATAATTTCAAAATGCAGATGTTGGCCCACAGCGACCAGCCACTCTCCGGCCTTTCCAGAGAAAGCAACCAGTTGCACCAGCTCCAACCCCACAGGACGAATCAGCAGAGACCTTGGCCGAGTTGGAGAGTCACCTAGAGCGCTTGACAGGGGACATTCTCGAGACTAGCATAGATGACATCCCTCGTCGACTTTAGCGCTATGTGATTGGAGTCCCGAACCTTTTAGGAGGTTCTTTTGTAAGGTGGCCAATGTAGTGGTTTCGTATCGAGATCATCACCAGTGATGGGATGATCGCTTATTGTAGTCACATATGACATTTTGCTTTTTGTACCTATCATTTTTGCCGATCATAAGGTGTTTTCAACCTATGATCGAGGATGATGTATTTTTTGACACACTCCTATATATATATGATATCGTTATTACTGGCTTGTCTTGTTAAACATGTTATGGAATGTTTTTAAATTTACTTGTATGATTATCGCACATGTCTACTTATCATTTGAGAAGCAATTGCATCTGCTAATGTATTTAAAGATATTGGAATATGCTGATATTCAATATAGTCAAATTCACGTTCCAAGAGACGCACTCTAAAAAATAATCTTAATAAAACTGGATTTCTAATGGCGTATACTCTATTAAGCTGTAATACAATGAGTTCAGAATCTAACCTCACTATCAAACTCTGAATCCTAAATGAAATAGATTCAGATAATAACTCCACCAATGCAGTATACTCTGCAATGTTGTTTGTTGTTTGACCGAGGCTTACCCCATGCATAGATACCAACTCATCAGAGGCGAATAGATAACCCAAGCTGCGGAAGAAATGTTTTGTGTACTACGACAAGCGCCATCAGCGAAACCAATATATGTTTGGAGATGCGTCGACATCTGCGACATCAAATGTAAAACCAAGATAAGCAGGAATAACGACGGAAAACTCAATCTCTAAGCTAAGCACACTTTAATTTAAAACACACCAGCTAGAAGAAAAACTAACCTAACTAAAATCTTCACACTCGTTTTAAGCATAATATCTCTTCAGGTAAAGACCATTTCTGGGTTTACCTAAAGAGACCCCGTCAAAGTCTACCAATTCATATGCCCCTTTCGTTAGCTTTCGCTTGACAACAAAGGGACTATGCCACATAGGCACGAATTTTCCAGTGCCTAATTTATCATTTTCTTGATCATACAAAAGGACTAGATCTCCTTCCGAAAAATTTCGAGGGGTTACATTTCGATCATACTGAGCCTTAATACGTTTGGCATGAGATTTGATCGCTAATGCAGTATCGCGGTGATTCTCATCTAGCTGAGCTATGTATAATAAATGTCTTTCCTCTTCGGAAGTAGCTGGAAGTAACTCGATGGCCATTCGCAGTGACGGGATTTCGCACTCAATAGGTAACACAGCTTCCAAACCATAAACTAGTTGGAAAGGAGTGAACCCTGTTGATGTTTTGACTTAGGTTCGATACGCACACAACACTGAAAATAACATGTTATGCCAATTCGACTGATCAATCCCAATGATTCGTCGGATCATGATGACTAAAAATTTGTTGATGGCTTCAATCAGACCATTATCATGTGGATAATAAGGAGTTGAACTGTCGTGACGCAAGCCAAGCTGGTCTGTAAGTTCTGTCATCATAACGTTTCAAAAATGATGCCCATGGTCAGTGATAATCGCTTGTGGAACACCAAACCTAGCAATTATATGATTGAATATGAAAATTGCAGTTGTTTGTCGTCTGCCTCAAATGTAGGCATCGCCTCGGCCCACTTAGTAAAATAATCTACCGCAAGGATAATGTATGCATGCCCCCCGGTCGAGTGAGGGTTACATGTAATATAATCGATACCCCATTTGGCAAAAGGACCAACGACAATTATAGGGTGAAGAGGTGCAGGTGGAGTGCTTATCTTTCGATCAAAAATTTGACAATTGTGGCATTTTCGGACTGCAGTAATACAGTCTTTAAACAAAGATGGCTAGAAATAGCCAACGCGCAATATCTTTTGGGCAGTGGCATACCCAGACATATGACCTCCACATGCTTCAGAGTGACAGTCATTTAATACCCTTTCAGCTTCTTCATGATTCAAACAACGTCGGAAAATAGAGTCTGCCCCCAGTCGATAAAGAGTATCTCCAATAATTTTGAATTGTTGGGATTGGAGTCGTCTTTTCAATGGTCGGATCGTGAAAGATCTGGCTGAAAGTTTTGGGTTTGGAGATAAGTGATGATATCTCCATACCATGGATCTAAAGTGCTTATTAGAAACAAGGATTCGTCCGTAATGGGCTCCTTCACCACATTTTCTGTATCAACACGGGGAAGTCACACATAAGTTCCGCGAAAACTAAAGATTTCTTTGACTTGGATTTTTCAAATTCTAAGTCAAACTGCTGCAAGATGATAATCCATTTGGAGTACTTTCCCCCCAGCAATTGTTTTTTCAAAATGTAGATTATGGGGTTGCAATCAGAAATTACTGTAGTTTTGCGTAATAAAATGTAATGACGAAATCGTTGGACAGCTTGAATAGTTGCCAATGCCAATTTCTCCACATGTGAATATTTTAGCTCAGTGGGATTTAACGTTCGACTAAGGTAATATATCACATGTTCTGTACCGAATTCATCTTCCTGAGCTAGCGCCATTCTAATGGTGGAATAGGAAGCGGCGAGATACAAGTAGTAGTCGTTGTTGTAGTTGGGAGGATGTAATAGTGGTGCATGGGTCAACGCATGTTTTAACGCATCGAAATATTTCTGAGCTATCTCATCCCAAAAGAATGAAGTGTTTTGTTTCAATAACCGGGTAAAACCCTTTGTGATCTTGGCGTAGTTAGGGATAAATCGACGTAAAAAATTGCTTTCCCTTGCAAACTTTGGAGTTGGTGAAGGCTCGAAGGAGGAGGCAATTTGATGATAGGTTCGACCTTCGAAGGATCGACGCGAATGTCGGCTTTCGAAACTACAAATCCCAGTAATCGACCTGTTTCGATCAAAACACACACTTGTGGGGATTCAACCGAATTCGATAATGCCTACACCTCATGAAGATTGCTCGTAAGTGGACGAGGTGATCAGCTCTATGTAAGGAATGAGCAGGCAAGTCATCGAGATAGGGTTGCACAATGTGTTTTATATCATGAAATGCATAAGACATAGCCCTTTGAAAAGTTGTGCCGGCGTTCTTAAGGCCAAAAGGTAATTTGGAATAAGCAAATGTTCCCCATGGAAAAATGAATGTCGTTTTTGGTTGATCGGCAGGTAGAATATTGATTTGATTGTAGCCGGAAAAGCCATCCATAAAGGAGAAAATTTCACTGCCGGCACAATCATCAATAATTTGATCGATATAGGGAGTACAGTACTCATCCTTTGGACATGCTCAATTAATGTCTCTATAGTCGATACATATTCTTATTGTCCCTTGCTTTTTGTTCACGGGAACAATATTCGATACCCAATCCACTAACGGGATTGGATAAATGAAACCTGCTTTCAATAATTTTTCAACTTCTGCTTTAATTGCAGCAGCTTTTCTTGGGTGAATCTGACGCAGACATTTCCAAACGGGTTTAGCATCCGGGTATGTTTTAATTTCATGAACAACGATTGCTGGGTCAATTCCTAGCATTTCCTCATAGGACCAGGCAAACACGTCGCGGAATTCTTGAAATAGGGCCTTGTATGTTTTAATTTCATCGTCTATACACGAGGCACCTATATGAACGTTTTCAACAATTCCAGGCTTAACTGAAATGTCAAGGGGAATAGTTCTAGAAATATTACCCAAATTCAACTCGGAATTAGGATGTTTCATTAGATTCTGAGCGTCCTTAACATATTCAGTTGTAAATATTGATGAAAAATCGTTTTCAAAATGATCGCTCTCGGGTAAAAACGAAGATCTGTGATGTAGATCTTCCCATGGTAACTCATCGACACATAGGATTTCACGAATTTTCTCATATGATTGAACAAGTTCGGAAAACGTTCTTAATTCCAAGTTTGATGTTAAAAATGACTCTTCATGGACTTCGTTCATTAAGTCGATTTGGGTTGATGTTTGGTTGGAAAACGACTGCACGGTCTAATATGCAAGTTCATACAGACTCAAAGGCATAAGAGTACCAAATGAGTCTATCTCAGTCTCAGAAGGTATCATATGAATGGTTTCAGTAGAAGATGATGCGTTGATAGGAGGGAAAGGAAAAGTGCCGAGTAAACCAGAATCTTTAACTAACCCTACACCAACATCCTTATAAGGGATCGTCGCTTTGCCAACATGCTGAATGCTCTCAGCAGAGGCTGGGTCGGATGAAAAGTATGACAACTGGTCTAGAGTTACGATCTTTCCATTGAGAGGGAACTTTATAAGCCGAAAGACCGATGAGACAATAGCTGTCATAGCGTAAGACCAACTACGACCCAAAAGAAGGTTGTAATCTAGAGGGGCATTCAACCACCTCCCACATCTAGATTAACGGTTTTTCCTTCAACCCCTATAGGTAGATCCTGTAAAATGCCGAAAGGATGAAACCCACAGCCATCAAAGGCCTTAAGAATTGTCAGGGATTGATTTAGTGAAGGAGAACCAAGTGTTCTCCAACACTGTATCGACATAATGCACGTGGAGGCTCCCTCGTCAATCACAGTTCTATGAACAGGTCTATTTTTGACTATCATTGGAATCTGAACAACCATTTGATGAGGTAGACGTGGTGCACTATTTTCTAGATCGAAGATTATAAGGTTTGGGTCCTAAGAGTCAACAACTCCTATAGCCGACAAAAGTAATTTGCGTTGTGCCGGACATGATTGCAGCACTTCCAAAGCCGACATTGCTGAGGGTGAAATAGTTAAATCCTCAACAATGTTGTAGTTCTGAGCCGCTCTCGCATGTGGATTGAAAGAAGACTTTCGAAGTACACCCTTTGTGGGCGGTTTGATTACTAATTCCGGGTTAGGTTTCTCGATCTGTAGTGGATCGGAACCGGGAGCTGAGGTTGATGGATTGGAATGAGAGGATTCTGCTTCTTTACCATCAATAGGACTTTTACTGCCATAATCTTGCGATCGAGTCGCAATCCTTACATGAGACATCATCAATATGGGTTCTTCATTGGCACTGGTGGATGAACCTATCATCTTACTATCTTGAGCTGGAAAAGGATCCTTCAAGAGAGCAAGAGTTTGGCAACCTTTGACAATTTTTACAACTTCCGCCCGATGAGGGCAGTCTCTCATATAATGGTCTTCATCGCAAATGAGACACGGATAACGAGGTTTGCATTTTTCATCAGTGGGATCCACTTTTTCGGGTTTCTCTTTTGAATTTTTCTCTTTATTCTTCTTCTTCCCTTTCTTCTTACCACCGGTTTTTCGTTTAGCTGTAGATGATTCTAAAACGTGAATATCCATGGAAAGTTCCGTGAAAGACTCTCATGTCGGGGAATCTGGCAAGGTTATTATAGGAGAAGAATTCTTAGAAGACTTCTTCTCACTTTTGGTATTTACTGTGCCAATCATACCATCAGCGGCATGAGACCTAGAAGGAGTAGTAGCGATTTGATTTTGATTAGGTAGGTTGGGGATCTTCTCGTGTAACGTGCCTGACTGAGTGTAAACTAAGTCAAGGTACTGTGCTTGAGCAATGACTTGCTCTTCAGTAACTACTCCGGCTTTAGCTACATCTTCAGTGATC